>PNEQ01071544.1:14156-40342 GCA_003012365.1 Medauroidea extradentata
ATATATATATATATATATATATATATATATATATATATATATATATATATATATATATATAATTTTATCAGAGGACTGCCACCTCGATGCATGTTTTGCCAGTATTAAAAAAACAGCCCTAGGAAGAAAGTTAGATAAACTTTTTTTGTAAAAGTCAATATAATATATTTTTAAAAAAACGTGACCTGCTTTCTTACATACCTTACATAACTGTTCCTTCATTACGTTCGTTGCAGTTAAATTGAATTTATTTGTCGATTTAAGTGTTGCATTACTCCCAGTGTCAGCGAAGTATCAGTGCAGGTGAGGAATGAAACCCTCCGGAGAGGATAGAAACGGGAAGTAAAAACCATTGGGAAAATATTAACCACTGCCACGTAACCATTGTTATCATCGTACACAGAATACAGGCTAAGCTCAGGCAACTATTACGCAAAGAAAGTTATACATAAAGTAAAAATATAACCCTGTGTCGGTGTCGTTATATAGTCCCTAGTATAATATTTACGCAAGTTCGGAACATGTCAGTTAAAAAATAAATAAAATAAAACGTATTGTATGATATCGCTTCACATTTAAAACTGCGGGAGATTTTTCAGGGGGGGGGTACCTTTGCCCCCTTCCTTACTGGATATGCCAATGTCTTGCTTCCAGAATGTTAATTAGTTAATAGCCTTAACAGTGACTCTGCGTAGTCATGGGGCAGGATGAGGGGGCATAAGGAATAAAGGAAAAAACGTGGGAAATGTGTATTTCGCACTCTCCCCGCCCAACTTTTCCACAATTTTGCTTAGCAAGTAAAATAATTAAAACATCACTAAACTGCGTAGAATTATCTGTCATAAGTTATTTGTGTGTCTATGGTTAATGTAAATTTAGAAAAGAAGTTAAGAATCTCCGCGAGAGAAGAAGAGGGTATCCTTTCTAAAGCTCTGGCTGTTTAGTTTCTTTTATTAAATTTTGATCATGTAGAGGACTAGACATTCATAAATTTATCCACGCGGGTCACGGTATCATTACAAAGGACGCGAGGTTTCGGCATAATTTCTTCCTCTCATATATATGTACTAGCTACTGGTACTGTTACACACAGTTACTAAGTTGTTTGCTAGTTGTGCATCGGTTACGAGTGGGTTCGTTATTTAAATTATTTGAGAAAATAAGGTTGTATGAACTTAGCATCATCGTTTCTTCAGCACGAATGAAATAAAAATATTACAGCCAATTTATTATACAGCTGCATGTAACTTACGCTACTGCCTTCTGAATTTAAATTCGTAATTCGTTGTTTGTTGCGTTGACAGCAGCAGATATTTTATAAGGTTTTACTATCAAGGTCCACGTGTAAAAGATTGTGTTAAACCTCAAAATTTTTCGTGAAAGTGCATAATTTTACATTTGTACGACATAATGTTCGTTTTATAGGCATTAATTGTAACAACACTTTCCAGTTGCAAAATATTTACTTCCCATAGCTAGGGACCTTAAGATTTCGCGTTTTGTTTTAGGCACACGCTAGAATTCCAGAAATTATAAGCTCGTGTCACTTTCGCAATTTGCCCTTGACTTATTTGTAGAGCCACGATTTTATGGCGAAAAGATTTGTGCAACATTTGGTTTCGATGCGTCATGTGCACACCTGCAGCTCTGCTACGTCGTCTGTGGTTGGTTGATTTTACTCTCACTAACCTTGGCAAATTATAGACGTACAGACTCACAATAACCTTATTCTGATTGGTGCAGTCAAATGAGAAACGTGTCTGAACAAAGACACGCTGCCAATAACCTTGAAACAGAACTGCCGATGTGCACGTGAGTCACTGAAACAAAGTGGGGCAAAAATCTTTTCGCGACAAAATCGTGGCCCTACTTATTTGACATTCCCTGGAAGTCTCTGAGCCAATAATAAACATATACATGAACAAGCCCCATTCGACTGTGTCAGCGAGCAATTAATGATCAGTAGAGGTACGTAAATTTCGCAGATACATTCCAGGTCAGGTTGAACGGCAATTATGTATACTTCATTGTTATGTCTGTGACTTGTTGGCGGCTGTTACGAAACGCGTTTGACTACTGCAAGCCAGTAGTAAATAAGGAAATAATGCGAAGTGCTATCGCTTGCTACCTGCTTGTATGGTTATAAGCCAATAGATAATCGATTGTGGCCAGTGGGTGTATAGGACTGACAAGTCTAGGCTGCTGCCAGATGAATCCGCGAAATTTACGTACCTCTACTAATGATCAGACGTTGTCTGCTTGAATACATAGATGTTCTTGGAAGCTTGCCTACAAGTCAGAGAACCCGCGAATCATTCCCGTCTCTACCCATAGCCATGTCAAAGTAAAAATTTGCAAGTTACGGGAACGTAGAAATAAAAAAATTCCACTGACTTATTCGAATAAAATAATTTACACTGACATTTGAGATATTATGAGTAATATGCTAAAATAAGTAAGAACACCCAACAGAGCCCCTTAGTATTTTTAAAAATTGCCACAAATAAAGACAATTGTCATAATTTTCAGAACTTATTTAAAATATAAAAAAATCATTGTATGGGTTAAAATTCTTAAGCATATGGCTCATAATATCATATTTTAGTGTAAATTATTTCATTCGCGCAAGTCGGTTGGTTTTGGATATTTGTATGTTCCCATAATTTGCAAATTTTGAATTTTGACATGCTGCTGTGGAAAGACTATGGGAGTTAAAAAATTTTACAACTGGAAAATGCAGTCACAAGTAACGTCCATAAAACGAACATTATGTCGTATAAATATAAAATTTGAATGACCGTAAGGTGACTCTTAATTGGCTGGGTTTGTGCGAGCCAAAATATCGTTGGAGAGCAAAGGAGCCTCTGACTCGCGTATGTAATGCTTAGAGATTGTGGGAACGTGAGAAACATTTCTGCAAACGTATTATTTATATCAGAGTAACGTTTTGTGGAAGACGCCTATGTGTCACGGTTTAGACGTTTACAGACGAATAACAGACGTTCGCTCGTATAGGACCAGAATTTGAACTGGCCCTGTTAAACAGAGACTCGCCAATAACGAAAGAAAAAAGTCGGAAATAAATACTATCAGTCAATATTTCCGTGATTAGATTTTCCTATGGGACTTAATTTGGTTACTATACCGTTTTGTGGTAAATACATTTAAAGTCTAACACATGATTCTATATTCGTGTTTTCCAGTGTGTTACGGCTGTCCGCGATAAGAACAGATTAAACCATTTTTAGTAGCTCTAAAAATAAAATTATGTTTTAGTAACGGTATCATAATTTTAAATTATAGCTACGTCATTTGAAGTGAGTGTTCTTTTCATATATATATATATATATATATATATATATATATATATATATATATATATATATATATATATATATATATATATATATATATATATATATATACACGAATGTAAAACGTACTATACAGTTACCTTGAAAAGGAATAATCGTAACTTGAGGGACGTAAGACATTTCAAGCGGTGGTAAAAATTAGGAGGGAAAAAAGAGTGATTGAGACAGATTTTGGTCAGTGCTAAACATCGAGATCTTTAGCTCTGGTGAGGGGTGACACAAGGTGAGTATGGAGCAACGCTGGAATGAAAGGGCGGGAAAGCGGAAGATCCCGAGAAAACCCGCCAACCAACGGGCACCGTCCACGATTCCCACATGCAAAAATCCGGGGGGGAATACAACCCGGATGACCTTGGTCACCGCGGCCAGTGAAGTAATGAGGAGAAGGGGGGGGGGGGTGAACTTGGAACGAACATAAATCAATGCCGGTTTTCTTGAAACTGATTTGCAAAAATTGCTTAAATAGCAATCCTATAAAATACAGTCTTTGCAGAAAATGTCACAAAATAATTTGTCAAAGAGACGTACCTCTGGGGCCGATAATTCGTAAGTTTACTTCCGGCACAAGATAAACGCTACACAAAATTAACATTCCGGCTAAAATTTCCTCACATAGTTGGGAAAACCTGTTACCTAAGAATTCCCTTTTTTATTTATTCTATGTTGACCATTCATCGAATCGTAAATGAGATTTTTTGTGTTTATTTTATACTAGTGTAAGGGGTCTTCCGCTGTGAGATTCTCTCTGGATCTTCTCAACTTCTTAACCTTGGTTTCTCCTCGGTTGCTCCTCCCCATGTACAAAATAATCGCAAACTTCTGGTAAGCATTGAATTATTCATGTTGATCCATTAGAAGTCCCCGCCCACTTCATTGTAACGTTCCGTTGGAAACATTCAGTCGGGACAGTTTCAACAAGAAGTGGTAAAGCGACAGGCGCTAACAGGCTAGACGAAGTAGGTAATGACAATCCGTTCATACGTAAACAACAATCAAGTCTGCCCTGGCACCCACGCGCAGACACCTCGCTGCAGTTCGTAGTACACCGCGTCTCCGTCGGCTCTGGGAGCAGCACATGTCTGTTGGTTCACGCCGTCTCCGTTGGCTGCGCCACCTTACAGCCTGCCGCTCCGTGCAGGGCGCGCAGTAGGTCCCTCAACTAGAATAAAGTAAGCAAAACCTAACCGAAGATGTCTGATGTTTGGGTTATACTATACTGCTATTAAAAATATTGTCGAGTACTAACTGAGTGTATTTATAGTATGTAATCCAGACAGCAATGCGACCTTGAATCGAGCTTCCTAGTCTCCACCGAACAAGCCTGTAGAAGCTTGATGTGGAAAGTCTGCATAGTAATATAAAAATAAATTTTCCTCTGTATTTTTACATTAATTTTGTTTTTCGTCTTTGATATTGCTTGTTCGTTAACTTGGAATGTTACTTACAAACATTAACATTTTTAAGTAGGCTACTGTGTCCGATGTCGAACCCGTGGCCCTTCAGGATTTTAAGCAGGCATGATAACTACAGTACAATGGTGTACACACAAAAGCAGTTGTAGGGCGATTTGATTTTAAGAGAATGAACTTTGTTATTGAAATGCTGAGGTGTATCAATTTCCTAACAATCAGTAAAGTAAATTATATATGTAGGATACCTTATATTTTAATAAGCAAGGTAAGGTGATTGTTAATTTACAAAGTTATGTTTAACTCAAGCTCGATCAATATCGATTAACAGTTAGATAAAGTGTCATGAGACAAAACTGCTAAGTTCGATTTAACTGGAATATAAGCTAAGTACAGGGGACATAAGGCTTGCAGCATGCCACGTGAGCAAGCGTGCTGTATAAGTCACACTTAAGTAAAATACAATCTTTCTATAAGTTTATGCAAGCTTGCAGTAAGTCTCGTGAGCAAGCTTACATTGGCACGTCAAATTAGAGTGACATGTATGCTTGCCGCGATCTTGATTCAGACTTGCACCAAGTATCACGCGCAAACTAGAATTGTTTAAAACAAAAATCACTTCACAAGACGTGACTCAGATTTATGATATGACAAATTCATTAGCAACATAAATTTACTTTGAAACACTGCCGCATGCAATTAATCTGCCCAAAAAAAACGAAGGTCGTACCTAAATAAATAAAAATATGATGCCCGCCTGAATTATGAACGAACATGAGAACGTGAAAAACTGAGATTTATGAAGTTAACTAAGGTTGGCAGCACTTAAGAACATTCTTCGGCTATTTTCGTCAAAAATTAGCAGTAGTAATATTCTTAGTTTTTAGCACAGAGTTACGACTCTGTTTTATTAGTTATTTGATTTGAATAGGGAAATCCAAACCTAACCGTAGGTGCCTGAAGTATGGATTGTACATTAGTGCAATTAGTACCACAAAAAAAGATGAATATTAAAATAATTTTGTATTTTGAACTGAATAACTTACGTAAGTATTCACTTCATTAATGCGACAAGTTTATTTTCTCTCTCCCTGAATGTGCAAACGCCTTATTTTAAGCAACAAGCCGGCATATAAGGGACACAGAACTGTTTATAACAGTCTATGATATTCGCGAAAATATTTCTGTATCAACTTATTGCATTGCATTGCTGTACGTTTACAGCTCTGCTTCATGGTTATTGGCAGCTTGTCTTTGTGCAGAGACATATATAATTGACTGCGACAATCATAAAAAGGCTACTGCGAACCAATACGTCTGTGATTTACGGATAGAATCCTAATACCATGGACCCCTGATTTTCGCGAAAAATGTCTACATCAATTTGTTTCAGTTCCTAACGTACACCTCTGCAGTTTTGCTTCACTGATATTGGCAGCTAGTATTTGTGGAAATACGTTTCTCATTTGACTGCACCAGTCAGAATACTGCGATACCACACGCCTGTGATTTGCAGTAAAACGTGAAGCCACACAAGTTAAAAACAGACGCTGTGTAGAGCCCGGTAATTTTCGCGAAAAGAATTTTGCAGCACTTTGTTTCAGTGCCTTACGTGCGCACCTGCACCTCTGCTATGTGGTCAGTGATTGGATTCCGTAACACCCAGCGTCTGGAGGTTAAACCCGCAAATCACAGACGTGATGTGTCGCTATTATCCGTGTACTGATTGGTACAGTCAAATGAATAACGACTCTGCACAAAAACACTCTGTCAATAGCTATGAAGTTGAACTGCAGTTGTACATGTAAGACACTGAAACAAAGTGGGGCAAAAATCTTTTCGCGAAAACTACAGGGCCCTAGCGCTGTGCACACGAGTTACTGAAACAAACTGTTGCACAAATATTTCACCAAAAATAACGGTCATTAATGATTCGTGTAAAAAGACCGTTCATCAGACAGTTTACAACGAAGATCCCAGACGGTACGTGCGTCATAAGCAGGCCCTTCATTGTCTACTATGCTCAACGCTCAGTACAGTAAACATTTCACATGAATTACACAGCTAATTTAAACAAACTTCTGAGTATTAAAGAGGAGACGTGAACATTGAAGTTGGGTTCCCCTCCGGGCGTAGACGAGCATTAAGAACAGATTTTTCAAAATTCAACCCCTAAGGGGATAGAACGGGGTAAAACGTGTTTTCCATGAATCTTCGATATAAATCAAACCCGGAGGGCTACCTTCGAGATTTTTAATTCAACTGCACGCTCATAAAACTGCATAACAGGAAAATTCACGATTGGTCGAAATACGACAATTAAGGGGGCGGATTTCCGTAAATTTGGTTTTCGATTATTCCTAGATATGTATAGCAAACTCTTCGAGATGCAGAGTTGATTTTGTCCTCAAAATGATGATTATGTGAACACCCTAACAGAAGTTTCAGGTAATTCAGTTTCAAAGGGGAGTGAAAAAAATTGACAGTTTTTATGACACGTCTTTGAAAATCAAACGCAATTGGCTATTGTCGCAATTTTTACTTCACTTCGTACTTTTACAATTGTCTAAAACGGGATTTGAAGATATTTCGAAAACCGATACTTCAGGGGGTGAAAATATGTGAAATGTGTTTTCCAATTTTCTGTCATAGTCATCGGACCAACTAAAATATAGAAATACTTTTTGCTTCTAGATGATGCATACGTAAACATCCAAAATACCAGTTCACAAGTTTACACAAATTTAACCCGAAATAATTAAACAATATAAAGAGCGTTCCGATTCACATTCGATACATACCGACTGCATTGATTTTTAATACATCTAAGTGAATTTTGTTTTATATTGATGCTTGTCTAAATACCTGAAAAGCATACAATGCGAAAAGCAAGTTGTATCATTGAGAAATAATTTATGCAGAGTTACAGTTTGCAATTATATCGATATGTGATGTTGTACAACATCTGTATGTGACTAGGAAATGAAAGTTTAATTTATTTACTTAATTTTATTTAATACTTTCGACGTAAGGTGGCGAAGATATTTGTAGCATTTTAAAAAGTAAATGTTTTATTCTAATATCACAGCAATAGTGAACCCAAAATTATTTACTGGACTTACTCATGCCTATATTTTATCTTAATATATAAAATGAAGTGTCCTGACTGACACACTCACTCACTCACTCACTCAACAACGCTCAGGCCAAACCGTTGGATCCAGAACCATTAAATTTTGAGGGAAGCTTCCCCTTGCCCCGGAAGCACCCAGTAAAAATGAATTTTTCGAAATTCGATAATTAAGGGGGTGAAAAGGGATGAAATGTGTTTTCAAAGATTCCCTGATATCTCATTAACATGGGAAAGCAATCATACATTTTTATCTTCAAAATATTGCCCAAACAAATGCATATTTGCGAATATTTCGATTTTGCGAAATTCGAAAATTAAGGGGGTGAGAGGCCGTCAAATGTTTTTCATTAATGCGTGACTTCTCCTAAACCATTTCAGATAGTGAGGTGATTTTCTCTTTAAAATTATGCCTAATAAGTAATATTAGAATTTTTCAAAATTCATCCTTGAAAGCTCTTTAAGAAATATATAACATGTTTTTTAATTAATCCCACTTATCTCCTAAACCAGTGAAAATATTGAAATGGTTTTTGCTTTAAAATAAATCGTACGTAAATATAAAAAAAGCAATTTCAGGATTTCTCGAAATTCTTCCTTGAAAGCTGTAAAAATAATAAAATGTGTTTTCAAATAATAATCTGTACCGCTTATACCCGTTGAGATATCGAGATGATACTTTGATAAGAATGAAGCTTATGAAAATATCTACAAATCAAATTCAGGATTTTATGACATTCGAAAATTAAGGATGTGAAAGGCTGTAAAATGTTACAGTCTCGCGAAAAAAGAGAATGATCATGGAGGAATAGTTCAACAGTTGTTTCTTTTTGCCAACCTACTCATAAATAAAACCTCTATGGACTGTAGCCTGTACATAGGAAAGAATTATCACGGCCTGCCTTTTAGCATTCACTCAGGTATTGTATAAAGTTTGTGGTATGGGAGGGGTGGGGTTACGGGTTCGTATCCCGTGCAAGTCTTTGCGATGGAAGTTACTATGACATCCTACGAGCATATTGCGCGTACTCTTTACACTGGGCTGAGACAATTTATTGCTCACTGTTATTGTACGCTAGCTGTTAAATGCCTTCACTACACATTTTATCCAGAGTTACTGTTTACATTACATAACTTTACACGGGCAAAGCCGCAGCTGGGCAGCTATTTTATAAAGAAATAAAGATGAATTAAAAACAAAGATGTTCTGCAAATAAGGTACGCTCAGTGAAGTGGACTTGATAAAGCTGTTTGTATTTGTTGTTTTAAAGAAATACAGAGAATATAGTAACATAATTAATTAATGCGTAATTAAAAGTTAGTTACTCTTTTCTATAGTACACGCGGGCGAAGCCGCAAAGGGACAACCAGTATTTGTATATAAATCTGCCGAATGTACATGGTGACAATTTGTTTTTACATAAAAATGTGTACAGAAAACAATATTTTTAGTTTAGAAGCTAAATTTTAGTTACAAATTGTTATTGGCCTACGTAACGGATCGGTGACTTTGTACAAATTATCTGATAGTTATTCCCATCTCATTTTACTGTACGGTTCACAATTACAATTAAAATGCTTCGATTGTGAGCTTTGTTTGATATTAGCCCAACGCAGCTAGGAAATAAGTTCCTTCCGCCAAAGTGACAGTAAGCATTTTATCAACTTTAGTATACTTTCCTTTCTCCACAAACAGTAGCAGACTTATCAGGACCACCCACAAGGTGGAGGAGGTGGCGGCATGAACTACCACCCCTAGAATATGACACATTATAATTTTTAGCTTTGATAACAACCCACTCAACATACGAGTGCACTTATAACTTATGCCAGTTCTGTACAGGCATTGTTTTCTGTGGTCTGAATCTACCAATTGTAATGCTTCCAACTTCATTTAATTTTTACTAAGTCATTAATTAAGTTAAATTGGAGTTTACCAGCTGTTGAAAAATGTGCACTCATTTGTGGATTACATATGTGTAATGTTTTTAGATTCTAAGTTTTCCACGGGAAAAAGTCTGCTAGCGCACCCAAGACCAATAACTGTTTGCTTGTGCATTATTATTGTCATACAATTTTTATGTCGACAGTGTTATCACAAAGCCATGCATTGCACACGAGGTTGGAACCCCGTTAAAGTGATGCACTCCAACCATATCATTTTTAGTTAATTTTTTCTCCCTGGCAGCACCTAGCTTCGTTTCATCATCTCATTAAGAACTATCCTGTATTATGTCTGACATACATGTGTTATGTCAAACTGAAGCAAAACAATACGCAGTTACAAAAAGACGTACATGTACTAAATATTATGGTGGAACCATAATAGCGCGATGGACGCGACGCGAAGGACGCGCGCAAATATAAAAACTTGCCAGCCAATCAGCATCGAGGATTCTATGAAGTCAGCGTGACAAAATGGCGGACGCGAAGCAAATTCCGAAAAGAAAGTATTTATATTTTATTCGCGTCGCCGACGCGACTTAGTTGAAGAACGGAATTTAATTTTTTGTCAAGATGTTGGTGAAACTGGTGAGGTAGTAAATTGCATTAATATTTTTACGAGATATAATTTTTATTATAAGCAAATCATAAGCTTTTTAAGCAAAACTGTGAAATTTTCACATTTGGGAATGCCAGTCGGTATTAAAAATATTTAAATTTTATTGGAGTGTGGATATACGCCATTGTTCATGTTTAGCTTATCAAACATGTGTTGAATGACAAAGTACGAAAACGAACAAGAAAAAAAACAAACAAATATAAAACGCACACAAAATATATACATACAAAAAATAGCAATCCCAAAGAAATTCTGTCAATTTTTTTTATTAAGTTATATTAGACAGCAAAGATATTGCCAGCCAGTGTTGAGTCGCAGAAAACCCAAATTAACTGACTGACAAGACAACGCACTTGTTAAATCGGTGGGTCAAAAAGCATGAAATGTTGCGCAAGAGTTCCTTATGTAATGTAATTAAACAATAATAAAACATTTTTGAAGATTCAAACACAAATGGCGTTAAATAGGAAATGAAAGTTTTTATTGAAGTTCGTAATTTTTTTTAAGTTTGAGTTATGGAAATGGGTGTTCAGGCTCATGTTTATAAATAAAAGTTAACTGTGCCAGCATTTTTGAAAATTAATTCCCTAAGAGGTTAAAATAAGTGAAGGAAGTTTGTATGGTAAGTACGGCATTTAGAAAGTTAGAATCATGAAATTTGGTATTTAGGCTTCTGAAGAACTTAAAAAATTAGCACTTTATAAAAAGTTCTCTTTGGCTGATTTGAGGGTTGACTTATCAAAAGAAAAACATCACGGATCGACCTGAAAATAAAAGTACCAAACACCCATAGAAACTGATGAGGGAGCAAGAGATTCAGAGGTATTCATTTTGAAACACTCGTATGCAATACAGTATTGAAATATTTACTTTAAATTAACATTCTTATCTTAAAAATACTAAACATGCGATTTTTTTATATTGCAAGAGTCAATTACCTTTGTATATTATTATGCATTTAATAAGTGGTTTATTCATTGGTTCCCTTAATCATAGACAAACTCTAACTTAATCTTCCAGTTCGAGCTATTAGACATGTCAAATATGTGTCTCCTTTTCTCGAGTCAGGCACTCTGAAGACGTGAAAATTTTTTGGTAGATTGTATTAATCAAAGACGGATGTTTGAGGTTCAATATTTTTGTACGGTTACATGGATAGTTTGTTAAAGTCTCTTTAGTCTTTATTTGATTACGTAGAACTAATTCCTTGCCACGACCACCGGGTTGAAAGAAGAGCATTGGTAGAACAGGTCATTCAATGCTCTAATGTATGAAAAATCGGATAGTTCCTGAGATGTTATCCTTCCGGTAGTCGGCTAATATTATACAATTATTTTATAGTTCCACAAAAATATATGATGACCAACACTAGCAATACTGTAGTTATATTAATAATGTTCATCTTTCGCTGCGTCCAGAATAAATATTAGGACTGCATCATCTTTAAATATTGGAAGTTCACTGAATGACATATCAAGCGTCAGTTCCAACTGCTGGATCTAGAAACGTGAAACTTTTTGTGTAGGTTTCCTTCAGATCGTAGGCGAGCACTTGAGGCCATTGGCCCTATTTATGCTATTTTAGTACGTTTTAATTTTTAAATCCTGAAAGGGAGCAGATATTGCAAAATCGTTCCATAGAAATATTATAAATCGCTTGTACTATGGAGCATAATTTTTCAAAACGTAAGTTTTTCTAATTTAGGCTAATTATTTACTTTAAGAAAATAAAATTAAGTCGGTAACTAGCTCAAATTATAGACAGTAATTAAAAAAACCAAGCTACATAGTACAAACAATTTTCAACATTTCTGTGTAAGGCTTTTGCAATTTCTGCTCCCTTTCAAGATTAAAGAAAACATAGATAAAAAAATCTATGGCCTTAAGGAGGGATTTTTTGAAATTCCACACCTGAGGGAGTGAAAAGGTGTGAAATAAGCGTATTTTAGCTCAAGGTTTTTCGAAATTCAATATTTAAGAGCATGAAAAGACTAGATACGTGTTTTATATTAAATATCGCCAACTACTGAACCCTTCGGGATACAAAACTGTTTTAGGATTTTTCAAAATTCTACTCAAAAGGATTAAAAGGAGGGGTGAATATTTTTATAAACCATCTATTCACTTCGAACCGAATCGGCAATCGTCGTGATTTTTACTTTAGTTGGATGTGTATAAAAATGTCGAAGATTGGCCTTCAGGACGTTTCAAAAGTTGATAACCAAGGGGGCGATAAGGCGTGAAAAGTGTTTTAGAAAATTCCTCCATATCTAACTAACCAGTTGAAAAAACCAAAGTGCTGTTTGCTTCAGAATGATGTTTACGTAAGAACCCAATATGCCGTTTTAGGATATTTTCCAAATTCGCCTCTAAATAGGTAAAAAAAAAAAAAATTATAATGTGTATACAAATCATAATTGATGTACATAGACCACTCTGAACTTTCAGATTTCGACGCAAATTTTCCTTAAGAAATACTTATAGAAATACTTGAAAATGTATGAGTTGATGTTTCAAATTTCGACATCTAAGGGTGTGAAAAATGATTAAACTAGCTGAATTTTTTCTTTCAATGAATCGTCGTTATATATCAAATCCAACAGGCTATCGTAACGATTTACACTTAAATTTGATGCCCATAAAATAGCCTTAGCTGCGATTAAAGTAATATTCCTTCTAAATTCAATCTCTAAGGGTGTTAAAATACGTGGAACCCTTTTTACATAAATTCTAGCTAGCTTTCGAAACCGTCAAGCTATATATGCTTTTAGCTTCCTGATGATGAATGAATTAATTTCCGTAAATAGGTTTACAGTAGGCCTACTTTTCGAAAGTCGAACTCTCAGGTCTGTGAAGGGATGGGATACGTTTTAATTGAATCGTCGATTTAACTTTGACTCAATTTGCTATCATTGTGATTTTCACCTCAATTGGATACTTACAATCTACAAATTTTTAACATGTGATGGTAATATTTTGTGAAATTCGACTATAAAAGAGGTGAAAAGGTGTAAAATTTGTTTTCGACTACCCCACGACATCAACCTAACCATTCGAGATATAGAGCTGCAGCTGTATGATATTAATAAATCATGTGTTATAAGCCTACGGACTGATAAACTATTAAAGCCAGGAAGTAACTTTCTAATTTACCTAAAGGATAACCAGCGTTAAAACATTTTATGTATTATTTTCCCCCACTACTTTTACTTTCTTTTAAGCCCAACGGCGAAACGTGGTGTGCTCCGTGGTGGCCTAGCATTCCGGACGGTGACAGAGGTTCTGGCTGCGATTAGGCCATCGTTGGGAAACCAAGGAAGACAGCCACTCACCTCACACCTCTCATAGCGCCGCAGTAACGAGGACAAGCACGGCGATATAACGCCTAGTTACCCAATAAACCTGGTCTGTTGCCCACCAGCACTCGTCATATTAAGGGCGCAGTTCACCTCAGTTTTCAACGTCTTTTTTTATGTTTATATTTGTACCAGGTATTTTTTCCTTATTTTAGACATAAATTGTGACTAAATCTTCCTCTTAGATAATTGTCGTATACCTCATAGTTTTTGCATAATGAGTCGTAAACGTCAAAATTTCGACTTGTACGGTTTTGTGTACGCCACTAAAACCAACCGACATACCAAACCGAAAAAATTCAGAGTGTATAACAATGTTATAGGCTATGATTTAAACTATATAAAATAATAAATAAATAAATTTTTGTAATTTTAAATTTTTTTTTAAATTTTTTCATTTTCATTTCAAAATTCAGCATTTTTTTTATTAAATACAAAATTATTTTATGTTTTGTTTTTAAAAAGGTTCGGTGAAATGACGAGGTCGTAGAAGTGACCTTTCCAACTTCAGCTATGCACGTAAATAGAGACTGGAAAAATTCGCGGGTTCATTGACCTGTAGACTAGCAGTCAAGAATAACTGTGTATTCAAGCAGACACCTGATTAGATGTTCGCTGATACATTAGTTTAGGGCACGTTAAGGTATATTGTTATCGACGGCTCAGAGAATTCCAAGAAGTGTCAGATGAGTCAACGGTAAATTGCAAAAGCAACAGGAACTTACAGTTGCTGGAATCCTAGCGTTTATGTAAAAGGAAACGCGAATTTTTCAGGTCGCTACACGTAAGGAACTGAAACATATTGTCGCAAAATTCTTTGTCATGGACATACACGCACAAGGACTAATTTTACTATGCTACTCTCAACGGAATAATTTTGGGCAGTTTAAAATTTGTAATCGCGCCTATGCACGGAATGGAACACGGCCCAGGAACACTGCTCTTTAGAGGTCTCGGAATATACTCTCCATTTACCCCACCTTGGCCACAACAAGCATCCTGGCCGACGACGGTTTGGCACGCACCTGAGATCTTTATTGACCGAAACGAGGTCTGGGTTCGACGCCAAGAAAAACCAGGTGCAAGCAACGTCGGGGCGATGACATTTTTCTTCGCCAGCGACGAGAGGGAGATGGTAACGACCCGGACAGAGACGTCTTAATTGAACGGCCTCGCCGAGGTTTAATTTATCCCGAAGTTGTTCCAACGTCCTTCGCCAACAAGCGGAGTCGACGGAAGAAAAATACGCAACGGCGCAGTTTTCAACGAGGCTCTGGTCTCTCAAGTGTGCGATTCTATTACGCGGCGGGGCCACGCAGGTGATACCCGCGAACTTCCGCTCTGGCATTTAAACTCGATACTAAAAATTTAGATGTTACGTACAATGTCTAGGGTCCCATGTTTTTCGCGAAAAGAAATTTGCTCCACTTTGTTTCAGTGTCTTACGTACATATCTGCAATTCTGCTTCATAGTTATTGGCAGCGCGTCTATAATGAAGTGCCGTATATCATTTGACTGAGCCAATTGCAATAAGGTTCCTACAACACCACACGTCTGTGATTTGCCGCTAGAATCCCAAGGCTCGTGAGAGTTAAAATATCCAATCACTGACCACGAACAGAATTGCAGATGTGCACGTAAGGCACTGAAACTAAGTGAGGCAAATTTCTTTTCGCGAAAATCAGGGGTCCCTAACGTCCTGAAACGGCCGTAGACTATAGCAAGCACACCACGCGAATCCTGGGTTAAATTGGGAACGAAAATTTCGGAGGGAAAATGTTGTAGGGATACGATGATATTTTACGTACACAATGTGGTAGCATTGTCCCTCTTGCGCTACAATTTTATCTTACTTATCTTGTTCTCATCATTATATTAAGGTTCAAATCCCGAACAGTCAAAATATTGTTCTACACTTGCCTAACCAGATCTTGTAGGACGGTGTTCAGTCCAGTGGCGTAGCGTGGCTGTGCTCCAAGGCGTGCGGTATTAGCAGCGACTATACGCTTTGAGCAGTTGTGTTGTTGCAGAGACCAAAGTGTATATATTATAGGATAATTCCTACCTTGCCTCTTGTACGCTACTGGCTGTGGAGTGTTCCTGACCATACAAGTCAAATGGTTCCTCAGACAACTCAGTATTGCGTATAGTCATTGCTGGGCACCGCACACCTTGGAACACTCCATGCGACGCCACTGGTTCAGTCCTCGTCTACTTGAAGGTATACAACTGGCTAGCTCAAAGTTCTCCAGCGAATATCTAATTAACTTGACGAAAATTGTAACCGTAGATGAAATGTGCATGTGCATGCGTTTGAATTACAGATAGTCCGTAAATGATTTCGCGTCATAACAGTTCAGAATTTAAGCGATCATTCAGCTACTTGGCCAGTCATATCTGGAACGAGTTACCCGCCAACTTAAAAAAAAATCTGGATTATTAAGTGTATTAAAAAAGTATACAAGAGCTCCTATTGACATGCCAAAACAAAACAAAAAAAAATTTAAAATATACGAAAATTTAAGGAGACTAATCCAGCATATGTAACATTTCTCACTATTTGTAAATTCTTCGATTTTTTTGTGAAACAGATTTAGCTTAATTTTCTCTATTATTTACTTCTGTTATTTAGCACGTAAGTTTTGTTGTATCTTATTGCTTGTTCTAATCATTGTGTGTCTACAATATGCACAACAAATAGTACAACGGCCGTGGTGCTGAATTATGCTCGTGTTAAAATAAATACATTTTCAGGGCCTTATACTCCAAGAATATATATGAACTCAAGCAGACAATATATGCCCATTGGTTGCTTGCTGACACAGTGATACGATATGACTGGGCTTACATTTATTTAGCTGCTAGGATATTCCAGGAGGTGTAAATTAGTAGGGTCAGTTGTGTTTGAATTCTAGCGTGTGCTAAATGAAAATGCGAATTTTTCAGGTGCCTAGATGTAGGAAGCTACAGACGTCATCACTTACAAGGCTGAACTCTGAGTCGAGTAAACGAGTGGTTCAGAAGCCATTCAGTTACCTGCCACCATTGAACTACTTTACGGAACGGAACGATAAGGGCGATAATGACACCCGCATCTTAGGTTACATAGCCGTTACCCGCAAAGCAATGGACTACTGTGCCGGCTTTACGTAGACAATATTCTATCGTTAGTAATAAAATGTTATTTCTTATATGCGTATTACTAGAGTTCAAGGAAGCTTTTGATTTTAATCTCCGGTTACTTAAAATATTTTGACAGAAAATTTGTTTGTTGTGATTTTAATTCACTAACATTGTTACCACTTATATTGAAATACAACATTAAATTCTAATTTACGCGAAAAAAGGGATATTTGTCGTTTGTGCGTTATTGTTAAATGGATAAAATAATAATTCAAATAGTTTGAACTCTTAAGAACTTGAAAAATACGTAAATAAAGCTTACCTGTATTATATATATATACACACACACACACATATTACGGCAAAGATGTAGCCTTATTGTGCTATTGTTTGCTAACTCCGATAGTGAATGCGCATTTAAATTGTAATTTCGAAAGTTAATCACATTCTTGAAGCTATGTCACGTACGAATTTTACGCGGTAGAATTTTACGGCGAGTTTGTTTAAATGTTTCAATTTTCTTCAAAGTATTTTTGCAAATATATATTCGAATGCATTAAGTATTACTAAATTTCCGTCGTTTTGGCTAGGTTTTTTGTACTGAGAATCGTGCCGAATGTCAGTGGGTTTTCTCGGGACTCTTTCGTTTCCCCCACCCATTTCGTTTCGACACTGCTCCTTTCTCACTCACTCTCGTTTCAGGGCTGCTAAACATGAGTTTACCTTTAGAGTGGGTATGCAACTCTCCCCAAACATAGATTTCCCTGCGACATAGGCACGTCTCGTCACTAAAGTGTAATATGGGAACGCAGTCATGTTTTTGTCTTTCAGCACACTGGGTACGTCCGCGGCGGTGCAGAGTTCAGACACACCTACCTCCTACCTCGGCGATGCGGTATCCATACCCGGCTAGCTCATACCGAGTTACGCATGTGGGAAATGTGGCGGAAGCTGCCGAAGACCAGCAGGTTTCCTCGGAGCTACTGCGCCCTTATTTCATCACACCTCATCAGACCTTCGGGCAGGTTGGTCGACGTGCGTATCTTTGGCGTAAACATGCCGACCGTATTGTCACCGCGTCCTTCCCTCACCCATGGTATCCCTGCCTGAGTCGAGGCACGCCGTGTGTATTATTTGTAAGAACATCGCGTGGTTTCAGTTCGACGTCAACAAAAACAGCTGGACACACCGTTTTGCATATTTTCTCACGTGGGAATCGTGCCGGACGATGCCGCTGGTCAACGGATTTTCTCGGGGATCTCCCGTTTCCCCCGCCAATTCATTCCGGAGCTGCTCCATACTCATCTCATGTAACACCTCACCAGAGATTAAGACCTTGATGTTGAGCACTGACTAAGATCTCTCACTCTCTCACTATCACGTTTTGGATAAATTGGAGTAAAAAGCCTGGTTAACAAACGTTTCCACGCAGAAAACATTTTGTAAGCTAAATTTTTACAGACACAACATCCTGTAGGCGAAATGCCTCTTAGGAGAAACGTTGGTTAGACAAACTCATTCTGGAGTCCGGGGTTATCGTACAGTACATGGTTAGTAAACGTTTTATTCTAGGCAAAACGTCTGTAAGCAATATGCTTCTTAGGAAAAACACCGAGGTGGGGAAACCAAGATGATTTTGTAATTTTTAGGCCAAACCCATTCAGACCAAGGACCATTAATCAAAATGCAATTAGAGCGAGTGCGTGAAAAATTTTGGTCAGCACTAATCATCTAGGTTTTAGCGCTGGTGACGGGTGACATGACGTTAGTATGGAGCAGCGCCGGAATGAAAGGGCGGGGGAAACGGGAGAGCCTCGAGAAAACCCGCCGATCAACGGCATCGTCCGGCACGATTCCCACATGTAAAAGTCCGGGGACCGACCGCGGGTCGCCTTGGTGGGAAGGCTAATGGTCTGACCATTCGGCCATAGCGACCCGAACGGCAATTAGACAAAACGCGTGTAGGCAAAACAGCAAATAGACTAAACACCTGTAGGGAAGTACCGTTGGGCACAGCGACAACTCCCACACAGCGCTGTGCTCGTACGACGCAACGTCCCGTCAACAGCGGGAGAAAGCCGCTGTGTGACAGAAACTAGGCGGGACCTCTGTGACAACAATCCATCTGCTGTGTTGATGTCCCGCGAGGGGAGAGGCGATGCTCAGACGCAGCTGCGATGTCACTAACGATCAATTTCCGGGCTGTCGTCGGTGCGGTGGGGACCCGGGACATGGAGAGCACTTCTGGGAAGCTAAGCCACTAACCGCTGCCGACATCCGACGTCGCGCTACGTAGTATATAAACACGCACAAGAGCAGTTAATACCCGCACTGCAGACGCTCTCTTGACCCGCAGGAGTGCTAGTCGAATGTCCCCGCTTTAGAGGCACGAGTATTTCGCACACAACCATGGCAGGAGCCTATACTTCTCGTGTCTTTTAATGTTTCTTGCAATGGGACACAATAACGTACTGTAATATTGAGTACACACGCCACTGCAATGTTATGTCGTCCTAAAAATATTAGAACGTGACAACAAAAACACGAAAAATGAGTAAACAAGCCTAGTCTGACTGTAGTCAACACACCTATAAACAAAAATATATATATTTTTGTATTTCGACTTTAATTTTTATGTTTAATTTATTTTCCTTTATTTGTTGTTGACTTCTTCCTTATCGGTTGGGCTAGAAATATTTCACGAGTTCAACGACCAACATGCTAGAATCCATTATCCTGTGTATACCGAAGCCCTACCATTTGGCCATTACATGCTACTCATTCAGACAGCAGACAATAAACGAATACACGGGGCTTGAGTATGCACAGCACATTGTATTCAGGTCATTGAAGTCGCGAATTTTCCCTAGCCCTACTTATCGGTAGGGGGCCGCGGTAGTCGAGGGGTCAGACCTCTCGCCTCCCACCAAGGCGATCCGGGTTCGATTCCCGGCGGGGTCGGTCCCCGGATTTTCACATGTGGGAATCGTGCCGGACGATGCCGTTGGTCGGCGGGTTTTCTCGGCGATCTCCCGTTTCCCCCGCCCATTCATTCCGGCGCCGCTCCATACTCACCTCATGTCACACCTCACCAGCGCTGTAGACCTCGATGCTCAGCGCTGATCAAAATCTCTCACTTACTTATCGGTAGATGCACGATTATTACGCGTATTGATTCTAGGCCAGGTTAAACGTCAAGAGCGTATACTTCACTGTCATTACTGTGATCGGACAACAGTAGTTTTGATTCACTTTTGACGACTGCAAACCGGTAAGGAATAAGGAAATAAATCGTTGTGAACTCACGCGGTACCCTCTTGTACGTGAAGAAGCCAATGAGTAGTCGACTGCGGCCGGTCCGTGTATAGGACTGAGAAGTCTAAGCTGTTACCCGATGAATACACGAAATAATCGTGCCTCTATACTTATCGGATCTTTAATGTTTTTTTTTTTTTGTTTAAGGGTGTGCTGATTATAACCAAACTCGGCTTGTTTTATAGTTTTTACGGTTTTTTTTGTCTCATTCTAAGATTTCAGGGACGACATAATATTACGCTGGGATATGTCCACAATAGTACAGTACGCTAGACTTCTCAGTACTATATACGCACTAAATGTAGTATGTTATTAGGGCGTTATTGTCTGACATCAGAATGGACTGCAAGTTACTGTGTGTTCTTCTGACTTCTGATGTTTGCCTGTAGTATGTATGGAGCGGCTGAAAGACTTTTTAAACGAATGATATAAGGTCAAATGTAAAATACCCACTGTCCTTCGAGACAGGGAAAATAATTTTGTCCCTCTTTGTTTCAGTATACCTTATGTGTAGAGATGATGGTATATCGCGAAAATCTTTTGTGTCATAATGGCCTTTAAAATACTGACACAACGTAGCTATCTGCAGACCAATAACAGGCATACAACATTACAATACAGTGATTCTATATAGCTTAGTCAAATAGGGCAACAGCTCTATGCATAAGCAAAAACCAGTCATAAGTTTATAAGCTAGATGTGCGTTGAAACCCAACTAACAGTCAAGTTTTCCCGCGATAAACCATCATCTCTACTTATGTGCATATCTGCAGTTCTACTATATGGTTATTGCTGTGTGTATTTGTGCAGTGTCGTCTTACATTCCACATGCGCCAATAATAACAAAGTTAACTGCGACGTCACACGTATGTGATTAGCGAATTGAACTCCAAGACTCTGGGAGTAATAACATCCAATCATTGACCACGAAGCAGAGCATGGGCAAACATAGTTTCACGAAAACTTCCTGCCCCTAACTAACCCGTAATGCAAGCACAGACAGATACGAAGGGCCGGAGCTAATATTGTCACGGAGTGTGTTCGGGTGAGTATAGTCTTGTGGATTCCAGCCTGTCACCAGATTATAACAAGAATTTTACATGTCCCTAGCCGCACAAACTTTTCGCGAAAATCATTTTGCCACCGTTTGTTTGAGTGCATTACGTGGATATAGGCAGTTCTGTTTCATGGTTATTAGCAGCGTATCATTGTTCAGATAGATCTCTCATTTGACTGCACCAATCAGAATAAGAGTACTGTATTGTGACTCCGTACGACTGTAAATTGCCACGGCAAGTGAGAGTAAAATCATCCAATCACAGACGATGTAGCAGAGCTGCACATGTATACATAACGCATTGAAACAAAACGCTGCAAAAATAATTTCGCCATAAAATAGTGGCTCTAATAATGTGTTTTCTCTCACAGTTTTACTACGTGCATGATAGCTACCGCTAATAGCATGTAGAAATTGTATTTGAATAAAAAGGTACCTTGTGTGTTTCCGAAACTCCAGGCGAAACAAGAAGAAATGAAATATATACTGTCAGGTCTAGTCTATTTACCAACTATACGATTCCAACAAATCACTTTCCCTGCATTGTTGACAAGCGAATGGAAATGTTCCGCTTGCATTGTAGTAGCGCAGATGCTGATATATGGCTTCCCAGGAGTAACCGGGGTAGAAAGATCAATTTCCAAAGGCGCGAAGAAAAGCGGGGAGAAAAGAGAGCCAAAGAAATGTAACAATAAGAAGCCAATCAAGTGTCTGCAGCTTCCTGATCATAACATCCGTGACATGACGAGGGGGGGGGGATGAAATTGGCACAGGCCGAGCGAAACTGCTCGTCATCATCGTCGTCGACGAATGAAGAAATATTACAAAGCTCTATTAATAGAGACCGAAAAATTTCAGGATACTGTTTGAAGTCAAGCTAGATTTCTAAGACACACATGTTTGCGTTACGTTTTCAGTTCGGTCACAGTTTAAATGATTATAAATAGGGCTGGGAATATTTCGCGAGTTCAACGACCAACATGCTAGAATCAATTATCTTGTGTATATCGAAGTCATACCATTTGTCCATTACCTGCAACTCATTCAGACACCAGACAATGAACGAATATACGGGGCTTGAGTATGCATAGGTAGGGCCCGGTAGTTTTCGCGAACAGATTTTTGCCCCACTTTGTTTCAGTGTCTTACGTGCACACATGCATTTCAACTTCATGGCTATTGACAGAGTGTTTTTGTGCAGAGTCGTTATTCATTTGACTGTGCCAATCAGTACACGAATAATTATGACACATCACGTCTGTGATTTGCTGGTTTAACCTCCACACGCTAGGTGTTACGGCATCCAATCACTGACCACATAGCAGAGATGCAGGTGCGCACGTAAGGCACTGAAACAAAGTGCTGCAAAATTCTTTTCGCGAAAACTACCGGGCTCTATGCATAGAACATTTGATTCTAGCATGCAAGTTATTGTACTCGAGAATTTTTCATAACTCTAATTATAAAACGTTTCTAATAATTGTACTGATTCATGAATTTGCAAGAAAAGGGCGAGTGAATCCCGTGCTATGGGATATAAAGACTACTCAACTGAAGTAGTAAAAATTAGCAGACAGCGAATGTCGACAAGAAATTGCACAATAGGACTAGGTCATTCACATCGTAAAATATGCGCGTCGCTACCTATAAATAGGGAAAGGAATATGTAGCGAGTTCAATGACCTACATGTTAGAATCCGCTGTACTATGTGTACTCAAGTCCCGACCATTTGTCCATTGTATGCATAGAATAACGGATTCTAACATGCAGGTTACTGAACTCGTGAAATTTTCTTATCCCTACCTATAAAATATTGCTACCGATAGTTGAAAAACATGATCTGCCCATAATCGCGTAATTTATTTAAAAACTATATACTTGCATATAATAACATTACTACTTAGTAATGAATAGAGCCCCAGATTTCCGCGAAAATATTTTTGCTACACTTAGTCTCAATGCATTATGTGCAAACCTGCAGCTCTGCTTTGCGGTCAGTGATTGGCTGTTTTCAACTCTTTGCGTCTTGGAGTAACACCCGCTAATCACAGACGTGTGGTGTCGCAGTAACCTTGTTCTGATTGGCACAGTCAAATGAGTGACGCCTCTACATAAATATACGCTGCCAATATCCATGAAGCCAAACAGTGTTTATCCACATTTGTAGGAACGGAAATTTACGGTGAATAGATTTTTGCCCCACTTTGTTTCGGTGTCTTACGTGCACATCTGCAGCTCAACTTCATGGATACTGACAGAGTGTTTTTGTGCAGAGTCGTTATTCACTTGACTGTGCTAATCAGTACTCGGATAACTGCCACACATCACGTCTGTGATTTGCGGGTTTAACCTCCACACGCTGGGTGTTACGGCATCCAATCACTGACTACATAGCAGAGACGTAGGTGCACACGTAAGGCACTGAAATAAAGTGCTGGAAAATCTTTTCGCGAAATTTCCTATCTTTATCAATTGATAGAAGCACGATTATTTCGCGTATTGATTCTAGGTCAGGTTGAACGTCAATAACGTATACTTCACTTCTCCTTCTGTGATTAGACGAGAGCTGTTTTAACACACATTTGACGACTGCAAGCCAGTTATAAATAAGGAAACAAGTCGTGGATAGATCACGTGCTACACGTTTGTACTGTTAGAAGCCAATGGATATTCGGCTTCAGCCGGTACACGTATAGAACTGAAAAGTCTAGGCTGTTACCAGATGAATACGCGAAATACTTGTACCTCTATCAATGGATAGAGACACTAGAAAACCGCGGGAATAATTGAGTATTTGCTAGGATCCAACATGCTGTACATAACACTGAATGTTTCGTATCGACATTGGCTAGGGTTTATTTGAAGCGTTGTTTCTCTCTTCAACAAACCCAGTTAGAATTGCACAGCTTGAACACATAACGTGTGCGATTTGCCAGAAAACTGTTCACACATGTCACGGTTAATATGCTACAGTTTAGTGGAGACTATCTTAAACATTTTCGCGATTTTCCAGTGTCTCTATCAATGGATAAGGATAATCAACAGATAGGTGCCGGAAAATTTCACAGATTCAATAATCTGCATGTTAGAATGCACTGCCCAGTGTGCATTCAAGCCCCAACTATTTGCCAACTAGCTGCTAGTCAATGGAACAGCGGACAATGAACGAATAGACGGAGATTATGTATGCACAGTACAACGGATTCTAGCCTGCAGATCATTGAATTCGAGAAATTTTCCTGGCCCTATCAAAAGAGAACCGGAAATTTTGCAAATGCATTTGGGTAGAGAGTATATTTCGAACTCCTGTTCATGTGACGAACTTTCGTGACTGGGCAATTGTCTATGAAACTTGACTTCGAGGAATCAGTAGCAAACATGCATAAAAACACTTCGTAACTTCCACGCAAGCCTGTTAGATATACAACTGGCCACTCAATGGAGTAGCGACCAATGAACAAGTAGCTGAGGAAAGAGCGTATATAGGCCTGTGGAGTCCAGTCAGCAGGTCGATGAACCAATGAAATTTCCGGGTCTCAAATAATAAATATGGTATGAGGAGGATAACAAGAGGACCAGGGTACCGCACCACGAACGTAAATGTATTACTGGGTGATCATAGGTAGCCTGCGTACCCCGAAGAATGATACGAAATGAGGCCCTACGATGGAGAAGCGCCGGGATGAAGGGGCAGTGGAAACTGGATATCCCCGAGAAAACTCGTCGGCCGGCGAAAATCCGGGCACAGGCCCCGTCGGGGATCGAACCCGGATCGCCTTGGTGGGAGGCGAGTGGTCTGACCACTCGGCCACCGCGGACCCGGGTCTCTAACAATCAACTGTGGTGTGCATGTACAGTTATACTGAGAAATCTAGCCTGCTGAGTGATTCCAAATAAATCCGCGAAATTCACGTACCTCTAATCCTTGCTAAGCACCGCACAACTGTAACACCCCACGCTACGCTACTGAGGGTTCTGTTGATCAAAAGCTAGGATTTAAAACAACTGTTAGGTTCTGGCCACTTTATCAATAGGCTAATGACTCATTTTACACTTCTTGGAGTGCGCTGAGCCAATAGTAAAGAAGCAACACAATGTAGGTCCAATAATGTGGATAACTGTATCAGCGAGCCACAATAAGTAACGACCGGTTTTCGTGATATTTTTTGCCCCGTTTTGTTTCATTGCCTTACGTGCACAGATGCAATTCTACGCCGTGGTCATTTATTGGCTGTGTGTATTTATACTCAGTTGTCTTTCATATGACTGTGCCAATCAGAACAAGGCTAACAGCGACGCCTAATAAATGCGATTTGTGTATAAAATCCCAAGACGCTACATCCAATCACTGACCACGAAGCAGAGATGCAGGTGTGCACGTAAGGCACTGGAACAAAGTGCTGCAAACATCTTTTCGCTAAAATTTCCTGAATAATATTTGTGAACTGAAGCAGGCAGCAGATGCTCATTAGCTGCTTGCTGTTAAAATACTATAGGGCTATATTAGTTACATCTTTATTATTGACTCAGATAGGTCTGGGAGGTGTCAAATCAGGGGTCATTTGCGAAAGTGACACAAACATACATTTGTTGGAATTCTAGCTTGTGGCCAAATGTAAACACGAATTTTTTCAGGTCTATAGCAATAAGCATTGTTAGAGACACTGGAAAATCGCGAAAATATTAAACATAGTCTGCAATACACTGTAGTATCTCAGTCGTGACAGGTGTAAACAGTTTTCTGGCAAATCACACACGGTCTGTGTTAAAACTGTACAGTTCTAATTGGGTCTGTTGAAGAGGGACACAGCGCTTCATACAAACTATAGCCAATATAGTTGCAAAACCTTCAGTGTTA
>PNEQ01071555.1:0-12122 GCA_003012365.1 Medauroidea extradentata
TGCATTTAATGAGTAGATATTGTAGCTAAAATTTATCGGAGCAGTTTAATGTAGTTGTAAACATTGCACGACCCTATGTAAATAAAAGCACGTGGCATTATTTGTGTTTACATCGGCGGAAAGATATAAACTGGCAGGAAATAGAAATTAATCAGGGCTTTTTTGAGTGTTCACTTTATTCCGAATCACCTATACCAAAAATCGTTAACTTAATTTAATGTAGTAACTTAAATGAGATTTCAGATTAAGCAGCTCTACATTTTATATGTATGATTTGAAACTGGTACCATGAAATAAAGGCGTATGGGTTTTGTATATACCGGTATATTGGTATCAAATTGTAAAATTAAGTCCATCTGCTCTTTATTACATTGCATACCAAAAAATGGTGTAATACATTATATTATAATTTGGGGATGTAGGTAGGTTAATGTGTAGGCATTTGTAACAATATTATTAATTATAAAATGGTGGCAGAAATTAATTTTGTTATCTATTATCAATTATTTGGTATCAGATAGTAAAGTAAAACCTATCTGCTGTTTATTTACGATACAATAGCAAAGGAAAATATTTAGTTTTCCAGCATCCACACCTGAAAACCCCCACAATCCTCTGTGTGGCCGATAGTGGGCTGGAAGAGAAGGGAGTAGCAAATGTTTGGAAGAATGGCATCACCAGCGCCATGTTAGTTTTGTCATTACTTGTTTATTTTGTTTTGAAATCCTGTGAAATGCTGAAGAATTTGTATTTTCCCACATGCTGTGCACAGTTTGCAGCACTGACTACTAGCATACCACTCACTGCTGCATACGAACATGAGAGCAGCTAGTCTCGTGGAGTAAGCTACAGCATGTGCTTCATTGTACAGTGTCCTATGTGTGCAAGGAAACGATGCTGTGTCCAATTTGCGTGTAGCTGGTGGCATGGATGGCTGCAATATATTCACTTCGCTCATATCCATCTTGCTTGTAGCTCACTTGCCGCATGCTTTCAAAACAAAATTATTTAAAATCTCTCGCTGCACCAGCTTTCCTCCTGCGCGCCCAATTCCATGTAGAACACATGTAAGTATTTAAGTACGTCCTCTTGTGTACCTGCTTGCTGTCAACCCACTCAATTCAACCTTGAGCACGCAGGATGCTGCTTTATGTACTGTGTGCAGTAATACCTAATTCCGTGGCTTGCAGTGTTGTGTCTTATAAAAAGAAAGGCTGTAGTGATCCTTCTAAACCGAAGAGAGATCACAGAGTTCTTAGATTGAGTAACAAAATAATAATTTTGGGTTTGCTAAAAGAAAGCAGCATATATATTTTAAAATAAGCACAGTCTAGCATTCGTACAATATGAAACAAAGCACAACAAATATTATCAAGTATTATACTGTACCGGAAACAGCACAAAAATCTCTCCAAGTAAATTTTAGTGTAATCAGAGGAAACTTCTTAAAGCGGAAACAAACATCTTTTTTATCCATGGTTACAGTAGTGTAATCAGTGATGCCATTTAAAAGAGAAACTGTATGGTACTCCTATTACACTCAAGAAATAAAGTATTATCAAATGTCATTCTAACGTCTGTGGAGACACTCCCTCTCTGCCAAGTGCACGTCCTTGGCAGTCAAGGGTGGCGAGAGATAGTGTGCTGTGTTGTGATATCAGCGGTTTCCAACATGGCCTGCTGCTTGCTGTTGCCTCATCACTCCTAGCGTGCACTGCTGCTGTATCAAACATACATTGCATTGCACACATTACAATATTTAAATGCTATGGGGATAATTCTCAACGAAATGACGATATGCTCTTGCACAAATACAGTAATATTTGAGAGTGAAAAAAAGCCTCCAAAATTGTATATGGTGACTAGCAGTCCCCCGCGGCTTTGCTTGCGAGTATTATTCGTAACTGATAATATTTACTTTAATTGAAAAACCTCTTTGTACATAAGATTGGTACTTCAGTCATCAAGTGTTATGTCCAAGTGGCTAGTTGAACTAATTCTGCGGCATGATAAGTAGCTATGGCTGTCCACGCTAAAAGCAGTCTTAAGTTTGTCCCTGCCACTAACAGCGACTTCGCCTGGGCCTTATTTATAGCCCTGCCAATTTGAGGTTGTGGGGTAGTTACAGACACCTAACGTAAGAGGTTAATCAAATGAAAAACATCTGCTTACCCTGTGCACAACCATTAGTTATGGTGCCCTCAACTATATATTTTCAAAATATTCACTCTAACTTTATTGCCATTACAAAGTTTCAGTGGGTAAAGGTTTCACGGAAACGTATTTGGTGCCCCAAACTTGAGATTAGTGAGATGATATATCGTCGGTTAACTGCCAAAAGTGACCAAGTCAAAATGAGATAAAATTATAAAAATGCTAGGAATATGTATATGTTGTTCATGAACAATTGCCCAAATTTGAAGTCTATTCATTGTTTCGTACTGTTGTATCACAGTATAGTAACATACCACATTTTTTGTTAATATCTACAATTTAATACTGTTTTCGAACAAAATAGCATTTATGACTTAATCACTTTCGGCAGTATACCGACGATGTCAGCTGATATTGTAGAGGAATCTAAATGGAAAGCGAACTGCAATTTTACCCCTTTTAAAGACTACATGTAAATTGCACTAACTCGATCTGCCTTGTAGTTTTTGTGTGTCAGAATTGAACTTTCGCACGCAGCTTTTAACGGAATTCGAGCCCAGAACCTCCCGGAATTTAGACCTGAGTAACAAACAACTGCGTCACGTAACGTCGAAATAAGTCATGAAAATAAAATTTTATTTAAAAAAATAAAATATCTGTGTCCTGGGCTCATAGAGGTTGTACAACGCCACATCTCGATAGGTTACTATAGAGTGAAACTCCTGTATAGGTTGTTTCTCGCTGCTCGTTCCTACTTTTCGGATCGTCTGCCTTGAATATTGACCAACTTAGTTTTATTCTTAATAATTACGTAAGCATCACTCTGACGCGAACAATACCTCAATATCGCTACTGGTTAGATAGATATTGTGGGTTGATGGAAAACAAATTTTGTGCTTTTCCACCCTTTTGGGTGTCAAATTTCAAAATATTTTAAATTCACATCTTAAACATTTGTATAAGTATCCAACTGAAGTGTAAATCACATCGCTAGCCCGTTCAGTCGATTCAAAATAGATCAATCACTAAAAAAACACATATCACCCCTGCACAGTATTGATAAATCGAATTTCGAAAAATCTGAAAACAGTTTTGGGATAATTTCTGTAATCATCATCCTGAAGCAAAAATTAATTGTATATATTGACGGGTTCGATAGATATCGAGGATTTATTTAAAACACATTCAAGGTCTTTTCACCACCTAAGAGAGTAAATTTTTGAAAAACCCTTGCATCACGTTGTAGTATACTTTATTGGTATCTCGTGGACGTAAAAAAACACAACATTAGCCAGCTGGGTTCAAGATATATCGACGATTAATTGAAAATGCTTTTCACCACTTTTCACCCCTTTTCACGCCCTTAGGTGGCAGATTTTGAAAATTCCTGAAATTACTTTTAGGTATTTGAGTAAGCATAAGTCCTAAACAAAAATCATGTCACTATATAAAAAGCTATGGGATCGATATATATTGAACGTGAGTCGAAACACATATTACCCCTTTTTTAAACAGTTTAGGGCCGAATTCGGAAAATATATTTCAAATGGTACTTGGGATATTTACAAAAACACCAATTTAAAGCAAAGAGCACTTTGATTTCTCAATTGATTCAATAGATATGGAAGGATAATCGAAAACACATTTCATGTATTTTCACCCCCTTAAAAAAAGAATTTCGAAACTTCTTTGAGTCCTATCATATACACTTGTAAAAGTAACCAATTAAAGTTAAAATCACGACGATAGCCAATTGTGTTTCAAAGATATAGACGATTAATAAAAAAACACATTTTGCTCCTTTTTACTGCCTGGGGTCGAATTTAAAAAAAACCTAAAACTACTTTTTGGGTATTTACATAAGCAATATTTTGAAGTGAATATCAACTCTCTATCCCGAAGGGTTCGATAGCTATCGATAGTTGATTGGAAACACATTTAAGGTCTTTTCACCCCCTTAAATGTTGAACTTCAAAAAATCCTTCAATTGGCTAATATGCATTTTTACGAGTATCCTACGAAAGTAAAAATTACGATGGTAGGCCGTCGGGTTCAAGCTCTATTGATGTTTCTTCAGAAACACATTTCACCCCTTTTCACCCCCTTAGAGGTCGAATTTCAAAAAATCCCTTCTTAGTGCTCGCCTACGACCTGAGGGGAACCCCCACAAATAATTTTACGATTCTAGGTTTAGTGGTTTAGGCTGCAGTTTGATATGTCAGTTAGTCAGTCGGCTTTCATTTTTGTGTGTATAGAGATTTATGCAGCTTATTAAGGCATCTTGAATATACATGATTTTCTCACATCTGTGGATTTTCTGAATGAAATACCGTAGATAAGAGAGGCTGACTGTAATAAAGTACTGAAATAGGGACACAGAGAGGGTAAGTAGGAAGAGGAAGCGTAAGTAGGGAGTAGAGAGAATGGTTGTGGTTTTAATCTTGGAGAAGCTTGTAAAAGATTTGCTGTTTCTGAAGATAGAGGGGGATAAAGAGGAAAGGTGAAAAGTGGAGATTGTAGAGTTGTAGAGCTGATGAGTAAGAAAGGCAGGGAGATTTATTTTTATTTAATAATTTTTTTAATCTATTTTATTTACCCTTTACATGTCTTGCAGAAAATAGGGATGTGACACACGTCAGATTTAGGTACATAAGATATTATGACAATTTATTGGTAAGCACATTTGTACGAAAATATATTAACACACAAATCGTACTCTCCTTTCAGAGCAGTATCCACTGTTTACGTAACATCATATCACGCACAGTGCTAGTCAAAAATGTTGTCATTAAAATATAATATTTACTTTGTACGAAATAAAAGTTATGAATTCATGATTAGGTAGTTTAGAATGTGTTGACAATAGGTAAATATTTAATCTTATTCTTCAATAATTTTTTACTGCTGTAATAACAGCTCTTTACCTTGAGGGGGCAATGAATGAAAAATTTTGATTGCTGTGAAGTACAAGTGAATGAGAAGCCAGAGGGATATATAAGTTTTTAGCATTCTGTGTATTGTTACTACAGACTTTGTTTACAGGAATAAATTCATCTAGGTTATTTGTGGTATATGAGAGGAAGTTTATATATATATGTAGTATAAACTTATTGTTAAGTAGGCGTACTTGTTGTGGATTGGTGTAGCTGTGTGTGGACCTTGTGACACTAGTGTGGAAGGATACTGTTCAACTCGCAAGTAGTTATAGTAGCAACGTTGGAAAATGAAGTGGTCTCAAGATGGCGTCTCGGTGAGTGTACACGACGTGCTTGTGGTCTCTCTCGCTAGTCGGCTATTATAATAGTGTAATGTTGCAGCATTTTTGGTTCTCTGGGCCAGATTGTTGTCTCCGAACGCTGACTTGTGATTTATTGTGTTTACGATCACTCTGACGTTTGGTGTTGTGTTTTGTAAACACAGTATGCGTGAAGTAATAAATACCCTCGCCACTACCAATCCAAGGTCTATTGTGCAATCCTCACAAGCATTGAAGAAAGCTCTCATTATTTCTATTGTTGGTGATATATTCAACGTTTTTAATAATGAACCTGTTAAAATTATAAACATGTGCGAAAGGTGTTTTTTTCATGTTTAAGTGATAGAAACTTCTATTGTGTTTTCACCACGTGGGTGAGTAATTGGTTGGGATGTGTTTTAAGCTGTGTATTGTTCTTTTAACTCTATGTATTGTGATGCAACTAGCGTCTTCAGCATGTCAGTTCAATATTCCTTGGTTTAGTGCTCAATATCATGTAAACATAGCAGTATCTGCACATGTTTTCTTGACCTAACCCAGGCTTGTATTTATTATGTAATGGCAAATTATGTTTGATGAACTGGTGTGATTTGTTATTAGTATGGGTTTCAAAGTGTTCTTGCTCAAATTTAAACTCCTGGAAACAAAAGTTGAACCACATAAGTAGAAGGGTGAAAGTGCTCACAACTTCTACCGAAATCACAGTCAAACTGGTACGTTAGGTGAATGCTGTGGGCCTTCAACTTGAAGCTATTGAGGGAGCTGCAAATTTGTCGTGTGATGAGTTGTTACGTTCAGAACCTCTCCCAGACAAATTCATTGAAGGTATCTTAACAGCCAAACATAGCAATTTTTTGCATTCCTTTCAGACATTTGTTGTCATGTCACGTCTTTTATGTCTAGATATGTGGTTTATGATATGCCAACTTCGTCTGGAGCTTCTCAGACGGTGAGTGTAAACTAAACTTCAGTTACCTTCCTTCTCTGGTCTATGGGAAGAGTGGTCTCTATTTTCCCAATGGTACCAGGCCAACATTCACAGTAAATTAGTCCTTGGCTGACAGAGAGAAGTTCCAATATTTAGTGAAATGTTTTAGTTGAGAAGCATTACAATTGGTTAAAAACTTTCCTGTTGCCTCAGAAAGTTATTCTGAAGCATGAAGACTCCTGATGTCCTAGTCGCAGAACCCCAGAGAGCATATTTCATTATACATTAATAGAATTCTCGATCTGCCATCATTAAAACTCCAAATGTTAATTCTGTTTTACATGTTTAACAAAAATGCTAGGGCTTTGGAAGGTTTGGGTAGTGATATCAATACAAACAATCCAGTTCTTGTCACAGTTCTGATGCGAAAGATTGATGTTGAAATGCGTACAAAATGTGAAACTTCACGTTCTGAATAGACTGAGACAACACCAGAGGACACAGAATTGATAAGTTTCCTCTAAACCAGGGCTACCACAATGGATAGTGTTATTGATGTAGGGACCAAATTAAGTGTCTGTCCGATTCCTCAATGATCTACAATTCAACCAGTTAAGAGTATTTCAGAACCGAGGTCAGTCTTCCCTAAGCCATGCACTGTTTGCAAAAAAAAAAAAAAACTTTAGCTAGTATTTAGTTTATGTTATAATTGCCTGGGAACAGCACATGTGTTGTCACATGTTCTTTTTCTCAGACTTGTTTCCGGTGCAAGCAGAAGCTTCACACGCTGCTCCGTGTCAATGACAACCCTGTACCACTAAGACCCCGAGACAATGCTCCAGGTTCCTTCTCTGATGAGATTGAACAGATTGTGGGTGTATCTGCTACCCAGGGCCAAACACCAGTTCTATTGTCTACTGCTGTGGTCATTGTGTACAGTCCTGATGACAAGCTTCATCTGATGTGCTGTAATGGAATTACAGTTATCTGTTATGTGTTTTAATGCTTACCTGGACCTTTAAGTGAAATGAAATGAATGAATATATTTTACTTATGCTAATTATTTGTGATGGAAGACACTATTTTATTCAATTTTAAAGCCCCTAATTAACGTGTTAGCCTTTTATTTTAATATAGGATGATTATTATTTTCATATCAGCTGTATTTTAAACGAGTAATTTTACTGCTTAAGTCACATATTCGGCAAAATATCTATATTTTGGAATGTTAATCAGTAACTTACTATGCCCTAAGTAAGAGATGTTTTTTTCCTTCTTTCTCTGAGGCATTTGTTTGAACCGATGCCATCACCGATATCTATAGTTCTTCTTGGCTTGACTCCCATCCTGGTAGGATGTATGCTGCAGGCAATTAAGATGACGCCTGTTACTGCCACCATCCTAAGGATAGGAACTCTTGGGAGTGAGTTTAGTTTGATGAGAAATGTATAACAAGTGTTGCCGTTTTAGAAGAGCTAAAAATTTGGCTATTATTTACTCAGTTTTTGAGTGAACTTTAAGATTGTGTGGGAAGCACGTAAACCATCGCTCACAAACTTCTTATCGTACTAATATTTCATGAAAGTTAATTTTGGTTTTGCTATAAATTGTGGAAAACTATTAACTAAATTTTGAACTTTAATTTTGGTTTTTTTCCATGCCTCTTTTACTAGTTTGGAACAGTTGTATTTTGGGCAAATTTTAATTTGAGTGGAACTACCATATAGATTGGGAACTCTTTAAGTTTAACCAGAGGTATGAATGTAAAAGTGATCTTGCTCATGCAAAGAGAACTAATCCAAGAAAAGTGTTTATGTGTAGTGAGACTATTTAAGAGAGAATGTGTATGTGGAAACATAGTAATATGTTTTGTTCCACGTTAGGAGAATTTATCTAAAAATTTGTATAATTTTTCATGCATGGGAATTTTTAATTTAATTTTTTTGGTAAATGGGTCATTTCATTTCAAATCACGAGGGCCATGTGCTTCAATGTCACAGATTTTGTTCATAATTTTTTTATGCATATGTGACTATAGGATAAGTGTATATGAATTATTTTAGATTTTTTTTGATGAAAAATGAAGAGGACAAATTTTCAAAAATTTCAGTTTTGGAGTGAATGTTGCTCTCCTGCACTTGTACACTTAAATTTCTATAAAACCTAGAATTGTCATGCTATCTGGCTCATTCATACTGCAAATGAAAGGTAACTTTTTGTACAACGTGTGTGTATACAGAGAATTAACTTTGTCCCTGAAAAAAAAGTTCCAATGAACATACAGTGTAAACTTGTGCTATTTTGCACCTTTGTACACTCAATACCATTAACTCAAAAACCACAAAAAACACATACATGACAATTTTTTTAAATACACATTAATATGACATAACTATATTTGAAAAATGAAAAAGGTTTTTTCGTGGTTTTTGTTTCTAAATTTTTTATATAGTACGTAACCTTGCCTAAATACAAAGTGACATTATTTAAATAATTTTATTTAACTAATGACATTATCAAATATAGTAAATGCTATTTTCCAGTTTTATTGCAAATTGCCTTAGGCTACCTAAGTAGTTCTTAATATAACTCTTGTTTGTAGATTCACCAACACACTGCACACTACTTTGTTGTTTTGTGTGCCAATTTCTCAATGACTTTCTGATCATCAACTTGTAGTGAATATGACCTGCTAGATGAAGATGATGATGGAGGAACTGAAACTTCTTTAGTAAAGTTTTCATAAGGCACCCGACAGCTATCTTTTGTAGATGGCCAATGAAATGTTGTTGAAGAGCCACAAGGATGCATAAACTGAACTTTAGCATCTCTTTCGAGATCTGAAACTTCAAGGATTTTGCCTACCCACCACTTTTGTTCATAGGTTTGAAGTAATGGTTCTCTCTAGTACCAGGAATGGTTGTTGCACTTGCATATCGTTCAGCGGGAAATTCTTCAGTACACTCTATTTTTACCACAGAGGTGTAAAAAACATCAATTCCTTTAATATTTTCTGAAGTAAATTTGAATAAGTCTTTTGAGTTTAAAATTGTCTGTCAACAGTTCTCTGAAGACTGGCTCTTGTAGCTAGTTGTTTGGTTGTACCACCCACTCCATCACATGCATTTTTTCCATGGCTGGTAGCAAAGAAATTCCACTTGGCAGTCAGACCATGGTCATCATAATGAAAACATAAGTTAATAAGTTTTTATAGTTTTTGTACTGTGCGGCACTACCATCGCTAAAGTGAATTACGTGTTTCAAATGTGGTAACTCTGTTTTTAAGTGCTGTAATAATGACTTTTGGAAGGTGAAAAATGTGGTGGTGTGGTGTCATGTTTAAGGCAGTCACTTATAAAGCAAAATGATTTTGACTTCAGGACGTCTTCACTTACATCAGAATAATAAACAATGAATGGATGTAAAGTAACTTGAATATTATGCCAGTGGAAACCCTGTGCAGCATCTTGCAAAATGCAAGTGTAATTTTCTGCAATGTCAGCAATAATCAAACAAGAGTTTTTATCTATGTTATCTTTTATTTGCTTTAAGTATTGACTTTGCGACTTGGCTGTGAAGTGATGTTAAGTTAAAACCACTAATTTATCAACTAGCAAATTATAACAAAATCATCAGTAGACTTAGTCAGGGTTTCTAGTGATTCTCGATCAGTGTGTAGCCATTGTTTGAAAACAATATTGTCTTCCGTTTCAAAAATTTATAATTGCATAAGGTACTCGTGAAGTACAAACACGTTCGGACAATTAGGACAGCGGTGAAGCATGCATTCTTCTGACTGAAGGTCACATATCAGTTTATGCAGGAGGTCGTGATATGATATGTTTAAATAAATACTCTGCATCATTAATTTTACATTTTGGTGATAAGTGCACACACACATACTGAATGAATACCGCTGCTGCTTACAGTGACACATTCTTTAGGACGTAATTCACAAAACTTTGTAAAACCGCTTTTTTCATCTGGGTTTTGTTCTTTAAAAGACAAATACACATATTTTAAATTGTGCAAAATTAGTCTTTTGTTTTAAGTTCTCTTTTTCCATGTTCACTTGATACAGACACACAGTCTTATGTGTTGGAGGAAATTCTACTTATCTCATCATCATAGTAGAAATCTTTCGCCTTCTTTACTACATCGTAATTTAGACGATGATCTTTCCTTTTGTCTACACTATCCTAAACTCCATAATTCTCTAGTATATTTCTGGCTTTTCTGGCCAAATCTTCAGTGGTGTCAAAAAAATTCACAGTTTGTTGAATACTCCAAGACTGTGGAACAAGTGTCAGTATTTGAACCTTTTTGTTAGTTTCACTGGTTTTAAATTTTTCTCGTAATCTATCCATAAGGTGACTGCAATCACTACAATGCATGTTTGAATCACTGGCAGTATTTACAGAAGCTTCAATATGGAAAACCTTACTTGCTATTCCTGTAAAAGTATCTGATAAACGCTGAGCCTTATTTCTTAAGTATGCACATCTTTCCTCTTGCTTCCTTTTGGTAACTTTTACTGGAGAAGAACCAATTAGCTTACAACTTTCATTTAGTTTGTCAAGGATCTGAGAAGGGGAATCTGGCTCATAGTCACTGTCTGTAACACTGTCACTGTTGCTAGCTGCAGACACTACTAATTTCCTACAGGTTATACAAAGTTTTGTGCCTGGTAAAAGTTTCACAGCTGTCTGATTTTTTTTTTTTTAAATGAAACTGAAACAACTTTAAGACCTTTGCTAACATTTCTTTTGTGTTTTTTAAATGGATCATAACAAATTCTCTGATGATCTTCAAATGTTGTAAGATATTTACAGCTGTGCTGATAACATACATTTTCAATATTTTCACAGCCATTTCTCAACCTTTAAAGTTCCTGTTCTCTTTCACCAAACTCAGAAAAGAGTATAAAAAGTTTTTGTTTACTTACTCTAATGAGGTGAACAGTCTTCTTGGAGATGCAATCCAACTGAGCACTTATTCATTTTTTTAAATTACTGTACACTATACAAACATTAGAAAAAAGTTTTCAGAAATTCATAACTTCTAGAAATAACTCATTTTCACATTAGAAGCCAGTGAGACACTGGCTGGCTAGCACTGGGCAAGAAGGCAACAGTTTACTTATCAGAACACTTATACTTTCTGCTTAGCTCAGCAGGAGAGAGCCAGCACAGCTAGAGATAGCAGTGAAGGACCACTGGGTGTACAGGAACACTTTCCTCTCACAGGTTGAAGAACAGGCTATTGCATAAATAAATGTTGGCCCAACCAGACCACACATTATATACAAATTTTTTTAACGTAGTTAAAAACAAACCTGTACAAAAATAGATACAAGATTGGAAGTTTCACCAACTAAGCTAGATGGAAACCTGACCCTAAAGTGAATTTATTAAATAACACTTAATAAATAATACATATAGGTGATTCGGAATAAAGTGAACACTCAAAAAAGCCCTGATTAATTTCTATTTTCTGCCAGTTTATATCTTTCCGCTGCAAGTAAACATCAACATTGCCATGTGCTTTTATTTACATAGGATCGTCCAATGTTTACAACTACATTAAACTTCTCCGATGCATTTTAGCTACAATATTTACTCATTAAATGAATGGGGCTGAATATAAAATATAGTAAAAAGTAACCTTAGTTATAAATACCTGCGCGTTAATGTCTCATAACGCTGGTATCTCTCCATCGACTAATTTAAACAACATGCACTATTGCCATTCCGAATCTCGTAAATGCTGGCATATTTTATTTGC
>PNEQ01071555.1:12222-51837 GCA_003012365.1 Medauroidea extradentata
TTTCGTTCAGTTCTACTGCCACGAACAACGACGACGCACCACTTCAGAAACAATAAATAACGTATTTTCTTAGTATGTGAAATAAAAAGTATGTTGTTTCTAGGCTGGCAAACGTAAAACATAATTTACAGAATACCGATGGTTTCACATAGTTTGGCAATAATATTCATAGTAATTTCCAATACTTTTGAATCTGTATGTACGCACAACGGACAAACACATGCAGAGACAATATATACACACACGCAAATGATGCAAATGGCGTGGCGGCGAAAAAATGGGGAGAACCAAGGCCATGGCAAGAACCTACCTCTGATGTCACCTGTCGGTGGAACTTTGAACTATCTGAAGCGCGGCGCAAGCTGTAACGAGCAAGATGACGTGAGGTCGACGACAGCGTCACATTCTCCTGCCGCCAATCGAGTCTAATTGTACTGTAAGTAGGAATGTCAATAAGATCATAAATAAATATTTTGTAGTATATTAAATACAGAGAGATTGATTTCATCTGATGTTCTTTCAATAATGTTGTATTCAAATAGGAAAATACACGGTACTACATGCGACGAATCGCTACCAACCATACAAGCAGTAAAGTAACTTTTGCTAATGGTGACTTATATGTAGTAACGGCTAGTGATTTTTTTCAAAGGTTAAATCTTTAGTGCTCACTTTATCCCGAGTGACCTATACCTAGTTTACATAGGAGAGTATTGAAGGCATAAAATAGACGGCACAAAATTAAGAAGTCTAAAAGTCTAGTGTAACAAAATCTTAAGGATAGCTAAGTAAATATTTATAGAATAAGAAAAAATTAATGTTTAAGATTGTAAATAGGCCTATAAATGAAATCATGATACCTACATGTAGTAGCGCAAGTCTAATGAAGTTTTCTCTACTATATTGTGGGCCATTAGTACTTCAAAGTACCACTTCATACATGAATTTTTCTACGATACACAAAAATTTTTTATTATAAAACCAGAAAGAACATCCTTTTCATTTTTCAAATATAGTTCGGTTATGTTAATGTGCATTTAAAAATAAATTGTAATGTATATGTTTTATGTGGAATCTCAGTTACTGGTATTGAGTGTACAAATGTGCAAAATGGCTTAAGTTTGTATTGTATGTTCACTGGAACATTTTTTTTTTTTGGGAATTAAGTTAATTCTCTGTATACACACATTGTACAAAATATCAGCTTTCATTTGCCATGTGAATGAGCCAGATAGCATGAAAATTGTAGGTTTTATAGAAATTCAAGTGTACAAGTGCACATCACCAGACAGCAACATTTGCTCCAAAACAGAAATTTTCGAAAATTTCTTCTTTGTTTATTTTTCATATAAAAAAAATCTAAAATAATTCACTTACACCCATCTTGAAGTTATGTATGAATGAAAAAATTTTCAACAAAATCTGAGACTTTGAAGCAGGATCATGTATTAAAATTTGGTGATTTTAAATGAAATGACCTAAATATCAAGAGTTGCTACTCGTCTAGGGACTAAACTATTGGTTTTACAGGTAAAGTTTCGTAATAAAAAATGTTTCTACATTAATGTAAATGAGTCGTATGTAGAGAAAACTGCAGTTTACTTACTTTGAAATTTGCTGTTTTTCGTCCAAATTCTAAGTCCGACTCCCGTGTTTTACGTCTTCGCCATGATGTGTGTTTATGTGGAACTAGCATTCCTAGTGTTATCAGTTGAAACTAACACTAATACTGTGAGTGTTGGCAATCCTGGGGAGTGAAAAGACAACAGAGTGAGACAAAAGGATAATGGATGGAAGTGTGTTCTGATGTATCAAAAGAATTGTAGTGTGTTAAGAGTAAATAGGTTGAACGGTAAGCGTAGTAAATAAAGAATTCAGAAATGAATGGGCTTCCATGATTTGTAAAACAACAAGTACGTTGCGCAACTGTTCTTTAGGCAGCAATGGATAGCCTACTCTTCAGTAGCTCAGTTAATATACCAACTCCAAATTTTACATAATTTATTGTAGCCTATATTTTCCTAAGTATGCTCAAAGTTGTAACATTTAGTGGCATTACAAAAAAACTTGTATGGGTAATTTATCTAATTTTTAATTTCAACTCGACACCTAAAAAGTTTAAATAATAGTAGCTTATTTGGTTATAACAAACTGAAGGTGCAAGAGTATAAGACACTGCAAACAAACGTCTTTACACTAATGTGTGTGTGTATATATATATATATATATTTTTTTTTTTTATAATAATACATGAAAGCATTAATTCACTTATTTTTCTTTTTGCGTTCAATTTGGTTCTGCGCTATAAAATCATAAAGTAGTAGTTTAAGTTTCATGTAGCAGATTATCGAAAAAATTTACCTTTTGTGGGTAGGGCCTACCTTCGAAATATCTGTGTTATGATAAAAGCCGTGTGACTCACAAACTTAAAAAAAACTTGTCAACATATTTTTTAAAGACTACGTAGCAAAAATTTGCACACTCACAACCTAAACGGAAATACCTAATATATCAACAAAAAGTGTAAGTAATAAATAAGCATGGGTAGGACTAATTTCTCAAATCAGCTTTAAATCATTTGGTAATACATATGATTAAACACATACACTTAAATGGCCGGGAAATACATAGGCTTAAGTGTTCTGACCTTTCCTTTTGGTAATATGTAGGCCTAAACTTTTGCAACTGACGGGCACAAAATCTCACGTGGACTTCATATTAAATGGTACCACTTAGTTGCTATGCATATAAAAACACGGATTTTTTCGTACAAAAATAATTTATTGAGTCGGCGATTCGAAAAAGCCTGTTTACATGTATGTCTACAACAAGAACCGTACAAAAATAACACAAATTCCGTTAAAATAAAATATAGGTAACATTTTTTTTAATTGTCTGTAGCACTTTTCTCTGAGTGAATTACCTGCGTCTTACTTAGCGTCTTTGTTAGCGATTGTTTTTTGTAGACATGCCATGATGCTGAAAAGCTGAAAATTTTTCCAGTTCCTTCTTCCAAAACGCGTCTTGGATGCTCTCGTTCTCTCCTATTGGGACGATGCTCACTTGTATTTGTAAACATACGATGCAAAGATTACAAGAGCGTAAATTGTATTAATACATTTGTTATCGATTCAAATAATAATTTTTAAACTTACCGGCGCCATATTTCAAGCGAAAATAGCTGTTTATGCTCGGTGCCAAAATTTTTTATTTTGCGAATTCAAGGTCATATTACGGTCGAAAATGTTTATTGAATTTCTTGCCATAGATAACTGCTTATGGGAAATAATTATTTTTGTATAAATATTGAAATATTTGCAATATAGGTCACACGTTTCTTCAGTAACCTCAAAGATGGGGTACGCTAGAGAGCATGAGAGAGCGAGAGCCAGTATAAAACTCCGTGCTATCGCGCTTTCGTACTCTCGGCGAACAGTTGAGACAGGCAAAGAGTACTCTCTGACGTATTTGCGAGAGCGGGAGCACGAAGAAGTACTCTTAGAGTGAATTGAGACACGGCCTTGGAATATTCTGTTGTCAGACACGGTCCTGGAATATTCCGTTGTCATTGGCATTTAAAGGCAGTGTTTTTTAATTCCTGTGTTGCAATATATTAAATATATGCACATAATTTATAATAACACTTTAAAAGAACAGAATAACAAACGCACATAAACACTCGAGAAGCATATGTAATGGCGTCCTTTGTTTTGGTTGCCGGTATGGGTACAGGTCTGTTGATAATGGTGCGGTTGTTTGTAAAATGGTTAAAGAAATCACGCAGTATGAATAGAATGAAATAGTTAATGCAGGATACATAACCGTGCTAATATATTATGGTTCCTCCAAAATGCTTACTTATTTTTCACGTATATTACACATACTTTCAATGTCGGCGATGAAAGTCACCCGTTTTGTTGATCATGGCTGCTACTAGTGCTTCGTCAGGTCATACGGTCTCGTCCTGTTGTTTTAAATGGTATGTTATTCTGCCACATGTTAAAAATATTGGTAGCATCGGCTGTCAAAATACAGAATCCTTACATGGGATAGACAGTTTTTAGTATTTGTTGTATGTTGTGGCTGTGTTTCATGTGTGATAATTGGTTTGCGTCTCTACACGTATTAATACTAAAAAATAATACTGTAGCAACAGCCCGTGGCTGGTTGGCGCTACAAAGAGGGGCCTCGAATAGACAAGAGTACCTTACCATTTTCTGTATGTATCATGTAGTATTCCTGTTTTGCTATGGATTCTGAACCATGTGAAGAAGGATATTTCCTTCGGGATTTAAAGTCTGTTGATTTTAGGGAGTTTAGATGCTCACAAAGAGCTATGAACAGAATTGCTAAAATAAATTCTAGTTCCAAAGATGTAAGCTCTGGGAGTGAGCAGAATCTTGGTAGGGTAAGCGACATGACCTCGTGATACCTTGCTGAGGAATGCGTTATGGCGGTGGGCGTGGCCAGCTTAGCCTGCGCATTAGACACGACCCAAGTTACCACGGCTGCCAACAACTTAACTGGTGTTGAGGTTAATACATACACCATGGAAAACCAGGATACACTTTTATTTCCAACCACCAATGTACCTGTTACGAGCAGAAATTTACTTTCTTCTGTTCCTGATAACACATAATACATCCACCGTGTTTGGTAATTCACAATGATGTGCTGCGGGCACAATTCGCCAAAGCAAATAAACAAATATCTGACATGAAAATTGACATGAATACACAAATATCAGGCATGAAAACTGAGGATAATACACAAGTAAGCTCAACCTGCACCTTGGTTATCCTAACACTTGATTACCAAGCTACTAATCTGGTGTACAAGAGGTCCTTCAATTGAAATAAATACACTCTGTTACGAGTAATACATGCGGGCTATGCCGCAGGCAAACTGCTAGCTTATGTCATAAAATTGTTTGTATTCTATGCAGTTCTATATCAGTCATCCAACTGCAATGAATTTAGGTGAGTTGTTTGAATAATTTTTTTTAAGCATGGTGGTAAAACGGAGTAGAAGGGGGGCAGAGTGGGACACCCGAGAAACTTAGTAAAAAATTAGAAAACTTTGGTTTGTTATATATGTACGAACGCAAAGTTTTTAGCTGAAAAAAAAAAAAACTAACTTTTGGAGGGAGGCGGATCAAAATGGGGTATATAGGCAGAACGGGGTGCCGAAAAATATTTAAATTTGATAAAAAAAATTGGTTTCTACCAAAACCTATAATTATAGGTGGGAGGCAAAACGGGGGTGCAGCGGCAGATCAGGAAACCAAAAATGTGGTGGAACAATTTTCCTTTTCAAAATGTTATTTTATTTTATGGACATTAATAACCCTTAACATCATTTTGCCCCATGTGTAGCACTTTTCAAAATTTCTTTGTTTCAGAAATACTATTACATTAAATTTAAAACCCTGAAGACAAAGTCGTGGGAACCAGATAGTCATAATAATAGGTGAAAAGCTGTGTTGATAAATATACTCAACACTATTTCTAAAACAGTAGTAGTAATTTTTGACTGTCATATTTGGGTGAGCATTTTTTGTAGAGTTTGTGTTAATTAAATAATTTTTTTTCTGTGATTTGTCCAGAGAAGTTTCAAGGAATGATCAGGGAAATAGAGGAACTAAATTTGACCAACTTGGCTATTTTTCTCATGAACTGGTGTCCAGTCATGTCTGGCATGCAAATAGTAGTTTTTAAGCTAATATAACTTTAGTTTAATAGGTAGACAGGCAAAAAAGGCCCAGCATGCAACATTGAGTAAGTGAGTGATTTTTGGTCAGCGCTTAACATTGAGGTCTCTTAGCGCTGGTGAAGGGTGACATGAGGCGAGTATGGATCAGCACCGGAATGAATGGGGTGGGGAAACAGGAGATCCCCGAGAAAATCCTGGGATCAACCCCGCCGGTAATTGAACCCGGATCGCCTTAGTGGGAGGCGATTAGGGACTAATTTTTAGAAAGTTAGATACAAAGCTAAACACTTGACATAAATACTAGTACAGCCACACTTTGTGTTTTTAGTTTCCATATATCTTATATACAAAATACAGAATTTAGACTTTATACCAATAACCAAAATAATTACTAAAAGACAAATAACTAACATATAAACATTAGGTAATACCAAAATTTCATGGCAGGAAATTTTTTTTATGTGTGGAATAATTGTGTATTGTCCTTAATTACTTCTCGCTGGGATATCATAACATTGTTGCTGAAATTATAAATTCTTCTAATAGATACAGTTCCAAATGAAGTTATACCCTATGAAGGCATAGGTGTTTATCTGACACAAAATAAAGCCTAAACATCACCAGCAGCTTCATTTCTAGCTCTCGCAATGTCTACTTTGACGAGCTGTTCACCAGGATTTCACAATATTATTGCTAAAATGATAATTTATTTAACCTCAACAGTCCTACGTTAATTTCTAGCTTTAGGTGGTGAACATAAAAATTTTTTCGTTTGTTCTGTAATTAAGATGACTCGGTGCTTGTTTTGGCATCTCAACCAAAAAGCTTTGGAGTTGGTTTTTTGTGATTGAGACATGAACCTTTCATCATGCTACTGAAGCAAGGTTCAGTAATGAATTTCACACAGAGAAGAAATATGATGTCATTGGACTCTTGAGTCTGTCTTTGTATTTTGTACTGCCATGTGTAATCTTCATGTGAATCTTGTGCACAATGTTATACTAGGGGCCAAAGGGGGTTTAACTAGGCTGACAGTTCCGAATGAAATTATACCTTAGAGGAGCAGCAATGATCTGTGTATATTTAAGAAATGTGGCTAACTCTTTGACTTGTATTCCAAGGTTTGGAAATCTAACTAAACTGCAAAGGTTAACTGTTTAGTTTTCCAGTAAATGGTCTCTCAATACCTGATTTATCATGTCAGTTCATGTGCTTATATACTAACTTCTTTCTCTAAGATTTCAATGTTTAAATTTCCTTGGTTTGAGGGAAAATTAAATACTTCATTATTTAAATTAGGTGGCAAACTTAGTGTAAGGACAAATGCCTGTACTGACCCCACTTCCCTCCTTAACAAAAAGTGGGGGCAAATTATCTCTCTTGCTCCTCTCCTTTTTTTTAAACTTCTACATTTCAGATTGACGGTGGTTTATTTGTAGGGAAAAATGTAGATGGTCACACCCAAAGTGCATGAGTTTTTTTGTTTATAATTCACTTCCCACCTCCCCCACTCGCAGAATAGTTGCCACATGATTTTATTTGTGACATACACAGATGTCATGTACATCAACCCATGTTTGGTACACATTGATTTTGATGTAGTTCCACAAGATAAAATCTGGTAGGGTTCTGTCAAGCCAAGCCATCTTCCTGGAGAAATGCCCTGTGTAAGTGCATACTTGCTGACCCTAATGAGGTGTTTATCTAATTCTTTACTCATTCGTCACTAACGTCTAGTTGGCCACTTCTTTGCGAACATTGACATTACCAGTCTCTTGAAAATACTGTTGCCAACCTCTTAATCCATAAATATGAAACGTGAAAAGAGAGAATATGATAAGCATTTGGCAAAGTAAAACTTTGCACCCTTCGCCTCCATATCCCGTGTCATCTTCGTGCGCTTACTGCGCATCTCAACATCATTACAATTCAGCAGCATAAACACGATTGTCTATTTTCAATCACAAAATCGTCGCTCAAGGGGCAAAGCCAGGATGGTAGGTTACCGGTTGGTTGCAACTGCCCTCCACCTTAGCCACAAAGAAATAGTGAAAAGCTAAAACAAATTTTATTTTAAGAACATTAACATTCATACCAGTTTGAATAGCACCATTTTGTTGACAAGGGTGTCTACTAGGTCACTAAAGTCACGAAAGTCCCGAAAAAGTCACGAATTGTGAAAAAGGTCATGAAAGTCCCTCAAGTCACTAATTTGTAGTATATTTTGGTATTAAGTCACGAAAATTATTTTCGGGCGTTTGATTTTTGTTGAATAATTTGTCAAATGTGCATGTTTACACTACTAGTATTTCTAGTGCACTGTGCAAATAAAATAAATAATTAAAATAGATTGCAGGCTTTCGCGGCCGTTTTCTGCATTTTCTTGGCTTGTGGGTGTGAGCAGCGTCTGGAGATTGTCTTGCGACGTTTTAGCAGTCGTTGCAGCTTCCATCATCAGGTAGTCGGAGTCGGAGACCAACAGTTAGTTGGTCTCCGACTACCTGATGATGGCGGCTGCAACGACTGCCGAAACGTCGCAAGACAATCTCCAGATGCTGCTCATACCCACAAGCCAAGAAAATGCAATAAATGATTAGTTTGTATATTGGTTATAGCCATCTTCATAAAGACAACTTAAATCAGCAGTTGGAGGAAACATAATGAAAATTGTCGGCTATGTTGTAATTGTTAAAAAAAATTATTAATTAATTCTGTTTGAACAGATTTTTAAGGAAAAGTCACTAAATTTTACTTTTATAATCTGGTAGACACTCTGCTGTTCCTTAAATTCAAAAAATTTCCCCAGAGAAAATTCCCCAGACTCCATGCTTTAAAGAGGTGATTCCATTCCTGTATCAATTTTTCCTTGTTGGAACCCCTCTTCTCCTATCCACCCTGTTCCTGTTTGACACAAATGTAATTACATGCCAATGACTTGCTCACTAAATGTTTGGGGCCGCGGTGGTCGAATGGTCAGACCATTTGCCTCCAATCTTATTAAGTTTCATCTCTGAAATAAAAATGAGGAAGGATTGTCAAGTGTCCAAAGAGGTAGGCCTTTCATGGAAAAAAAAAAGTGTTCAGAATTGTGAAAAAAGCTACAGAAAATAGGACTTTGCCAGGAAGTCCACAAGAAGTGGCATGCTTCAATCCTGAGCTATGAGGTAGGTAAAACAAAGTTAGAAAAAGAGGGTAGTATGGATACAGAATTATCCATAACTAGAAGGAAAACTGAAAAGAATGTGAAAAATTCAACAAGTTGTTACTTAACATTGTTTGAAGTGTGTGTAGTTATGTTTGGTTTTGTTTAGGTTACCTATTATAAACTTTACCTGAACACATTTTTACATTTAAAAGAATAAAAGGCTTTTCAGAATAAACAAGCTCAATAGGCTTATTGTAATTGTAAATTTTTCTCGTATTTTGAATCATATTGCCGTACTGTCCCTTCTAAGTGAAACAAACTGGATACAGTGTTTATCATTCAAAACACCAGTTAAAATTGTTATAAAGCAGTGTCAAATTTTAGCTATACTTACATATTGATTTTAGCAGGCAAGTTCAAATTCTGGAGTACCCATTCACCCTTGAGAACCATTCTGAAATTAACACATCCTGGTTAAGTGTGGTGTTATAAAAAGTACGAACATCTTTGCAGTGCTGTATCATCCCAGAAAACGTGGTGTGAGACGAGAAAACCAATAAAAGATCAATTGAGTTTAGCTGGAACACATACAAAAAATTAAGTAAAACATGAAAACTCCTGTAAGGAATTATGTCAGTTTTCAGAAATAAATTATAAATAAAATATTAAAGATAATATCCAAACTATACAACAAAGAAAAACAGAGAGTGACCAAGTTTTCTTAGAAAATATACTGTATTATTCTATCTCTTCACTGGGTCATCTAGTCTTGTATATGCTGGATGTACTTGTGATTGTGTTACATGTGTAACATTGCCTTTGTCTTAGTTATTGTCTGCACTGCCTTATTTGTGGTGTCTTGAGTTTTATCAGTTTTGTAAGAGGTACAACAATAGAAATATTGATATTTGTCACTTGGGGCCGAAAGTATACACCTCTTTCGAATGACAGCCAACTGCTCACCAATGCTTTCTCTATGGGGATATCAGTTGGTTGTCATTCGAAAGCCGTTTATAGATACAGCCCTTGGTCTGTTATGATCATGTGTGTAGTGTCACATAGATTTCACTATTTGTACATAGTTATTATCTATTTGTTTCAGATGTGAAGTATGCTGACAGATGAAGAAAAAGGTTTTGCTAAAGACTTGCTCACGCTGGTTGCAATGAAGGACTTGTATTCCCTAGTTGCAACTATTACAAATAACATGGTGCAGCCATGTAGCATTCAAGGTAGTAGGCTAGTAATGTTCAAGTTACAGCATGGGCACTAACCTTATTGTGGATTTATTTTAAATATTTGCAATATTAAAACTTGTTCCTTGAGAGGAAAGGATGTTGAGAGGTTAACTCTTATGGACAGTCAGTATCACTACCACCTCACAGATTTGCCATTACTACGATTTGAGAGAGGGATTGAAAATTAGTATAGGTGGTATGGAATGACACTAGAAACCTTTTTATGTGAACGAGTGACTAATGAAAACTTTTTGCACATGCACATTCTCTCTCTCTCTCTCTCTCTCTCTCTCTCTCTCTCTCACACACACACACACACAATTAATGCACATGCTCACTCTCATGCATGCAAGCGCACACCCACACACATGCACACACAAATGCATGCTTATGCACACGCACACACACACACACACACACACTGATGCACACACAAATGCATGCTTACGCACATACACAAATGCATTGTTACACGCGCACATAGACACGGAGTAGCTTATTTTGTCCAAACAAAGCGTGAGATGGAAGCCTGTCTCTTTAGACGTTGAGGAAAAGTTTCGAAGTTAGCCTTGGTAGGATAAAATTTAAATTCCAGTAGTTTTAAGTGACTAAATGAAGTTATGAGGTGTTCAAAAAAGGGAACTTAACTATGAGTGTATGCATTCTCTCAAACCTGGCTTATTTCTGGTTGTCGAGCTTTTTGGTTGTTTGACCAAGAAAACCTGCCGGTTACTGTAGCAAACTTGTGTTATGTCTTGGTATTTGCGAATGCTAAGCAACATTTGTATACTTGCAGTGGTCATTCCAAGTCTGGTGCCTGTGCTACACCAAGTTGGAAGTAGTGCCAAACAAGCCTCCTCTGGAAGCTCATGGCCTGGTTAAACGGGTCTTTGTCAAGATTGTTTCTAGTCCTGCTTCGAGACATCACTATGAAAACCACCCTAAGTGTATGTTTAGTGCCCAACAAAGAGTGTATGAATTTGAAATGTTGATGCCTTACTGTAAAGTGCTTCTTTTATAGTCTTTTAGCCTATATTAACAAGAAATGGTTGCAATGTGGAAGTAATGCACTTTACCTCCTGGTGATGTTGCATAAGCTGTCATGACTCGTGTATACTCTTGTTTCAGAAATGTAGGAAATATGTTGATATTTCCAAGAAAATAGGGCCAGTATTTCTGTCTTCTTAATGTAATGTTCTGACTCTTCTATTCTCACATTTGTTGTAATAGGGTGTGATCACAGTAGAATCAATGTCACCACTACCATATCTTACAAAGGTCCACACAAGGTATAGGACTGTATTATCTATCAGATTTAAATTACTGCGACCCTACACGTCTATGACTTGACGTTCGAACTCCAAGACGCCTGAGAGTTAAAAACAGCCAATCACTGACCATGAATCATAGCTGCAGATTGACCATGAATCATAGCTGCAGATGTGCTCAGGAATTACTGAAACAATTTGTTACAAAATTATAGTCTCTACAAATGCATTAAATTAAGTTATAAGTTCAGTTCATGGTTGACAACTACATGAATGTGACGTGGTTATGTGACAGCTAAGTGCTTAATATTTGTATCAAATAAGTAATAACCTTGTAGTAGCTCTCAACTATGTATTTACAGAATGTGTTATGTATTTCTACTTACCTCTCAAGTTCGCTGTTTGAATGATGCTACAGCTCTATCATGTACAAAGCTATAACAAAGCCAGCGCTCGGTCACTCTCTGTCTATACAACGAAGCGCATAGGGACCAATCACCCTCTGTTGTTTCCTCCCGCTATCATCAAACTGAATTTTCTGTCTGCCTACCAGTAGCAGGAAGTTAATTAATTTTGACATTGTCTTTGTCAGTGTTTTAATCTTTACCGTTAAGATGAGGGTGGACTTGAACTGAGGGTGCACAAATTCATCTACTCGAGGGCGCACTGGCCAGGGGGCCGATGAGCCGTCTGGCCAGTCCGAGCCTGCTGGTGATGCGCTTGCTGGACAAATATGGCAGCAGTGGTTAGATGAGCAACAGGGGCATAAAAATTTGTCATACTGTGTGTTTGTGAAGCAGTATTTTTTTTGCATGTTTGTAGCAAACTGCTAGGCAATATTTTAAGTGCATTGCTGTAAAGATACAATATGCTGTTTTGCAAATTTTGAGGCGTAACAGAACCGGTAAGAATTTACCCGGTAATTAAAAATTGCAGATACAGTACTTCTTTCATTGTTTAACATACCTTCAATTTATTCTCAGTTTATGGTTCTTTGACTTGCAAAGAATCAGTTTGTATTTTGTTCAGCATGGAATAGTTTTTCTCCAATGTCACAATTACAGATACAAAATCCAATCTGTGTCACATAATGCGGGTTTGGCTTCACAAACTCTTATTCGACACTGATGTGAACATCCATCCTTTCTTCCCTTGTCTCCTCTGTAGACTGTACTCATCACAACCCACCACAAGCAACAGCGAAACATTGTGAAACTTTTGGAATATCTACTCAATAAGCTCATTTGAATATTTTTAGTGTACACAGTTAAAAAATTACCCCAGTTCTTCTTCATCAGGTTGGGTATTTTTCACAAACTAGAGTTAAAGATGAATGAAAGTTGGTCTAAACATGTATTTTGATCACATTTACTTTAAAAATGAATTGAATATCTTGTGTTGTATTAGCAATCTTTAATTTACATTCACATACCTAGTTTACCTGCTACAAGTATTTGTAATTACAGATTCTACATCCCTTCACAGGTTTTAGGTGTTTTTATTTCTTTTATAAGTAACATGCAATAGAACTCGGAAGCATTGAGCAATAGTCTGCCATAATGATGATGTTCCAGCTTCAGATATAAGTAAAAGAACTTGTTGGCCATAAACATTTCATTCTACTACTGTGGAAATTGAGAGAATGATTTTGCCCTATTTCTTCCCAAGACCTGGAACTTGTTTACTGCTGAAATTACCACCATCTATGTTCAACATTCGGTACTTGTACAAATCGAGGCCTTGTTAAGTATCCACTAGTTACCCGTGTTTGTTGTATGCCTAGTTGATTTTTTTTTGAGGACCTTGTCCAAATTTTCATAATGCTCTTTCTTCTTTCAATTGTAAAGACTGCTGTATGGGTACTAATGTGCAGGCCTGCTGAGAGGGGGGAAAGAAGGGATAAAATCCCCTGGGCCCCGACTCTTCTCAGGGACCCAGCCTCGGAGCTTAGCATGTCAAAATTTTCTGAAATGAGGTGGTAGCTATGTGTGATGATGGTTGTAGTTTCACCCCAGTTGTTCTACATGCATTTTGTTGTAACTGGAGAAAGTGTATGCTTGCTAAATATTGATTGTGTGAGCTTCGCTCACAAACAACAAACGTGAACTGCGACACATGACTGCTCACAGAACTGTTAGTTTCTGGTGCTGATTATAGATGGTGTTGCAGTGAGCTCTCAAGTGAGCAGCTCGCTAGTCATTATACTGTGGTCGCAATTCTTATCCCATATGTTGAGAGTGCGGTACAAAATAAAATAATGGTAGCTGTCTGTGTGCAAGTGTGTTATACAAAAATATGTATATTGTAACATGTAACTTTTACAGTTGTGCTAACAGTTTCAGGAAAAATAAATAATGGTCATGGCTTTGGTTAGTGTAGTTTTTTGGTAAGCCCATTTAATTTTAATACCACTGTGCATGTTAAAGTCAGTAGCGTAGAGTGGAGTGTTCCAAGGCTTGCGATGTTAAACTGTGAGTATATAATAATACAACACTACGTTGTCTGTGGTAACAGTAAACTGGTGGTAGCAGGAACACTCTTCTACCAGTAGCGTGCAAAAGGCAAGAAACAAATTATCCAATAGTACACATGTGTATCCAGAACATACATGTTCAAAGTGTAAATTTGGATCCCCGTGTGGTGGCGGGATAGAATACCACCACAGCCAACCCGTGCATGTCGTAAGATGAGACTAATCGGGGTGCGGTTGGGACCTGAAACTTGTACGAACCTACAGCTCATTTTACGTCCTTCACTGTCTACTTTCTCATCACCCTTTCTCTTTCCATCTCACTAGGTCCCATCGTATGTTCCTTGTCTGAGGCCAGGGCGGTGTTCTTCCTAATGAGGTTCTATCCTCATTCATGAGCGCTGCCTCAGAATTGTGTGACCTTACGGAGTGTCTTTGCTAGTGACGGTTTAGCGAACCCTTCTCGCTAGCCCAGCAGACAAATCTAGGTGCGGAGCCTGTATCCACGTACTTGTACACCCACGTAGCACCACCTGGTGCCATCCTAGTGGGAGGGGTTGTCAAGACTGATCTGCCCTTATACCCAAACTCGCTGGGACGTGTTACTGCTGTACGGAGGTGGCCGGTGTAATTGATGGCACCAAAGTGTCTATGGTGGGGTGCGTGGGATGTTTTCCCAGGTAGGGGAATAAAGCTGGCCTTGCTCAGAATGTATGATTTGTCCCTGGTTTGCCTTGGTGTACACTTAAGTTTGCTACTGGGGCAGTAATTTGTAATGAATAGCTGCAAAGGGTAGCTGCTCCTATGTACGCTTAGATCTGTGGGAGGTAGATCCCCCTCCCAATGGCGCAAACCATGAGGGGTTTGGACTGCTGGCTTCTATTTTTCTTCCTCCCCCCTCCTCCCCCGAACGGCAGGTTGAGTCCGATAGTTCTCAGTAGGGGGGAGGGACATTCCATCATGGCTTCCAAAAGCACTCCACTGGGTGGCTCTCTCAACTGCCACAACAAAAGACAGCGCATTGATGATAATGGTCTTGATTCGGATAATGATTTGTATGTAATTCGTGAAAATAAGTTGGCAGACTCCTAATTTTTTAGTGGTAAAATGTCTTGAAGGGCACACGTTTGACAAAGTGTTGCCCTTTGAGTTCCAAAAAGTAATAGATGGTGCAGTTGGTGGTGCAGTGAAAGACTACAAAAAAATCAAAAACAGAACAGAGCTTCTGATCGAGACATCAAATGCTGCCCAGTCACGTGGACTGCAGGCAATGAAGGTCTTCAACGGGGCAACAAAGAAGTTCCTGTTGAAGTAACACCCCATGTCGTGCTGAATTCGAGCAAGGATGTTATTTGGTGTCCCTATCTGACTGATGTCCTTGATTTAGAATTATTGCAGGAACTCCGGGCACAGTATGTCACACATGTCCGTGGAGTCACAAAAAAATTTGATGTTGTACTAGTTCCAACTGCTACTTTGTTCCTGACATTTGGTGTTCCAGTCTTAACAGCTACTCTGAAAATTGGTTACCTGAACGTTTTTGTAAAACAGTTCATTCCTTCTCCACTCCGCTGCTACAACTGTCAGAGGTACGGCCATTCGTCTGCTAATTGCAAATCACCAGCAATATGCCCAAAATGTGCCGAACCTGTACACCCCGAAAAAGAGAAATGTAGCAAATCATTGACATGTGTTAACTGTCAAAGGAAACACACAGTGTGGTCAAAGGAATGCCCTGTTTTACCAGAGGAGTAGAGTATTCAGGCGATCAGAACAACTGTCAAAGTTTCAATTGGTGAAACATGGAAGAGGTTCAAATCCCAAGGGCTTCGGCCTACTTTTACTTATAGTTCAGTCGCCAGTGCTCGACGATCAGTGAAGGATGCGTGTACCCAGACTGTCGATGTGGCGACACAGACAGAGGATTCTGTCGCTGCGCAAGAGCCACAAAAGGTCCGGACCATGTGTACCACGACTGTTGGGACACAGTGCAGCCCCATTTTGAAACTTCCTACTAAACCTGCTTCTGTAAAATTACGCCAAAAAGTACCACTAAAACAGAATACTAAAGTCGATACCGGTACATCATCGCTGCAGGAGAGTTCTGTCAAGTTAACACCACCTTCAGGTATTTCTACTGCTCCTTCTACGAACAGATAGGGTGGTGGATTATGCTCCTGATGGCAATGATGGCTCGGAATTCTTTAAACACGTTTTAAAGTAGAATTAAGGGGAAAATAAAGAAGTATAGACTACCCTCTCTTTTTCATATTATTCATGTCCCTCCTTCAATGGAATTGCCAAGGTTACTTCTGGGAATTTTACAGTTAGTCACTTCATTTTACTGAGGACCTTTCTCATGAGGTGGATGTGGCTGTCTCGTCCTTCGTTGCAACAGAGTTTGCCATCTCGTCGTCATCTTTTCATCAGTGTCGTCATGTGCCCTGGTGAAATAATGAGTGCAAGACTGCAATCTGTGCATGGCGCAGTGCACTTAAAAGGTTACAGTGCATCCCACTCAGGCGAACTTAGAGCTGTTTTGCTTCGCCAGGGCACGGGCTAGGTGAGTAATACGGAACAGCAAACTGAAGTTTTGGATGACATTTCTGTCGTCTCTTACTGTACATGCAACCAGTAAATATGTTTGGGATAATGTGAAGAAAATAATCGGCCAACCCCTTAGTGTAAATATTCACTTCCTTTGACATAAGGGCCGCGTTCTGTTACTGCTGAAATCACGGAGATTACTTAGTTTACTGCCAGCAGTATCGGGACAGTTTCATTGTTAGTAGAAATAATGTTTGTCTCAGTGAGAATAGTTTTGGAACGATCGGCAATACAGTAATAAGAGAGGTTGTAAATATAAACAACAAATTGAATCAGCTGATATAAGAGAACCAATTTGGCTTGAAATACAATTTATTAAATCGTGTTATACCCAAAAACGTGGGTAGTTTACAAGTGCATGGTCATTCTAACCTCTTCCATTAATAAGTATACATACTTATATACACATACATATAGTTATACACTGACCTTGTATTACTTTAATTAGATTGTTGTACATGTCCCACTGTCACAAAAATCTTGTAATTACATCACCTAACTTTCGTAACATCCATAAGTTCTACGCTCATTTTTAAAACTCCCGCCATCACTTATTTTACTGACACTACACAACCTCTGCAGCTCCAGTAATCTCAGTAGTCGTCTTAGCCTCGCACAGGGTGCTTACACGAAAGCCCGCGGTAACTAGTAGTAGTGATCTCAGTAGTTTCGGAACTGCTGCTGACGTTACTGAGATTACTGAATCAGTGAAATCAGCAGTAACGGAACGCGGCCAATAATGTGGCCATTACTGATGCCGAAGAAATTTGCAACCTACTGTGACAGACATTTTATCAGTATTCGAGCAGCGACCGATACCGACCATAATTTCGGGCCCTAAAGGCTCGCTGTGAGGGGCATGGTGTCAACTTCGGTATTTCGCAGGGAGAAGACTATAATCAGCCATTCTCTTGTAATGAAGTCGAGACAACCCTCTCCTGCTCAAAACACACTTTTGCTGGCCCAGGTAGTATCCATTATGCAAGGCTTCAGAAGAAACCTGCCTATGTATTGCAGAACTTTCTGTGTTCGAAATGGAGTAGTGTATTCACGGGAGTTCGTTCAGAAAAATGGGGTGTCTCAGGGTAGCATTTTGAGTGTTACCCTATTTGCTATAGCTATAAACAGCATTGTATCTGGTGTCTGCCCCCCCCCCCCCGTGTGCTGTGCACTTTATGTGGATGACTTTATGATATATTGCCGCTCATCCGCCTTGAGTGCTGCGGAGCGTCAGATCCAGCTGGCTGTCCACCGGCTTGCTGACTGAGCTGACAGTTGCAGATTTCGCTTCTCCGCTGCAAAAACTCAGGTAGTGCACTTTTGCTGTAAACGTGGCGCTTTTCCATCTCCTGAGGTGATTTTACAAGGGACTACTTTGCCTGTTTGTGGCCATGTGATGTTTTTAGGTCTTGTCTTTCATCCCAGTCTTTCTTGGAGGGATCATGTGAAACGTCTTAAGTCTCAGTGTTTGCAAGATATTGAACTCTTAAAGATGCTTAGTGGTTGTACATGGGGATCAGACAGAGAAACATTGCTCCACCTTTACAGAGCGGCCCTTACTGACTCGGCTGTCCCCAAGCATCCCACTTCATTAACATGACAGGAGGAGGTCCTCCTCACGCGTTTTCGGATCGGTCACACTCACGCTACATACAGGCACTTGTTTTGTTCTGAACCCCCTTATAATTGTCCTGTCTGTGACTCTCCATTGACTGTGAAGCACATTCTATTGGATTGCCACAGATATGATCAGGCCCGCCATACGTTTAATCTTGCTGACCCGGTAATCTTGTTTGTAGAGGGCTCATCTGTGAGTAGCTTGCTCTCCTTTATACGTGCGACTGGTGTTTTTAGTCTGTTGTGAACTGTCCCTTTCTGTGTTGTGTTTGTTACTTTGTACGGACTTTTCGAAGCCTTTTAATTTTTTAATGTGTTTTGACACATTTTTTCTTTCGTAACTCCTGTGGAGTTAGTGTCTGGTTTATTTGTATTTGTGCTTTTGCTGTTGACCGTGAGTTGCCTCCTCTATTGGCTTTGTGTTCCTATTTTATTTCTTTATTTATTCGTTTTTAAACCTCTTTGTGGCGCTAATGACAAATGTGTCATGCACCCCCTTCCATATACTCACTCACTGTACAGTTGGAGTATAAGTTACTAAATGCCTTGGAACATGCCTCTGGTTGAAACAGGTGTCTTTGCCGTTTAGACAATACCTCTCTGTATCCTTTTTGCCAGTTGTGTTTTCTTTCCATCCCATTATCTCAAAACTACCTCCATTGTTGCAAGATTTATTCTTACTCTCTTAACCACTGCCGAAGTGCCTCCACACAGAGTAAATTTTGTGGGGAATCACAATCTTCAAGTTTCTCTCCAAAATAAACTGAATTGTTTTCTCGACAAAGTATTTAATATTGTTTTGCTGAAGGGTGCCAAGTTAAAAAATTGTGTTTTGCACTTAAGTGGTTTGAGATGGAATTTTTTAAAATTATTTTCTGTTATCTGTGCTGTAATGTAGTTGGTAGGTCTGTTTTTAAATATATTGTCGAAAGTCATGCCTTTTTTGATGAGGTGAACACTGTCTAGTAGTGATTATCTGAAGTGTTTCTTTTCAGTATGTGTATGAAATTAGAGGGATCAAAATTACTCATCTCAGACGTAAATTGTTTAGTTATTTAGTTAGAGTTAGAGACTCTGTCTCAGGGTTAGGGCTATTCCCTAGTTGTTTGTGGAGCTAGGGCCTGGGGTTTATTCTCTCTTCTTTTTCGGACTCGGCGTCATTTGAATGGCAGACTGTTTGTCTAGACTGCCGCTATATTTCTCTGCCCGCCTTCAAATGATGTCTGTCCAGGGCGGGAGGAGTAGAGGTAACGGCTAGCAAGTTAGGCGGGTCGAGCGTGGTGGCATTTGGTGTCGGCAACTCAACAGTAATGGGTGTGCCTGTGTTATGAAAGGCATCGGGCGTGAGGACCTTGTATGACGCTGAATGTGATGCAAGGTTTTTCCGCTATTGAATCATTGCTTACACGAGGCGACTACAGAAGTGAGTACACTCACTGTGATGAAGAGACCAATACAGGTTTTGATTCGTCAGTTTTTCATTCAGCTGGTCTAAAGGAAGGCGTCATTGTCTTCTTGGTCTGTTCTTCAATGGGCAATTCACCGTAGGTGAAACCTCTGGGAGAGTCAGGTATACTTCTCAGAAATCTAGTCATCGAGTTGTGGTATTTTGTCCATGGTGAGTCGATTTATAAAAGAAATTGTTCATGTGGCAGTAGGGGAGACATTAATTATGATACTGGGTCAGATTCATTTAAACTCATTAAATTGGCAGCGAGTTTAACTGGGCCGTGGGGTAGTTCAGCTGTCATGTATGTTTGAGTCAAGAGTTGTGCCAACAAAACTTAAAAGTTCTGATGAGAAACCAATAAAATAGTGGTTATTCAAAATGATGATAAAAAGATAAGCTCCTCAACTGGGGATTAATCTTCTGTATGATTAATTTAATTGCTCTGTTCTGTGATTGTAATAATCAAAGTGACTTTTGGGAAAAGATGGTAACTACAATATTAAGTTTTGTATTACTTTGTGTTTGGTTGACTGTGTATATGATTGTTAAGAAATGATATTGAGATAGTGTGTTACCTTACTCATTCACCTATGTTGTATAAAATTAATGATGCCAAGAAGGTCGTCTTGCTCAGTAATCATGTGTTCCACTCTGGAGAAAATTTAATTTTTTTATTTATTTAGTTTTCAAACATTTGGAATAGGAGGTTGAAAGGGTCTCAAGTGAAAGGGTAATGAAACCTCATGCTGCCATGGCTCAAGTTTTGTGAAACTTTTGGATACATTAGATTGCAGAACATTTCAAATATTTTGTCTTTGGAAGTTTGAAGAGTGTGCATGATTTCATAGATGTTTTATATGTTTTCCAAGATACAGTATTAAGCTAAAATGAATGGTCATATTTACTCATGTACATTGAATCAATTCAGCCCAGTGTAGTTGAAAGCTTGATTTCCAGAAATGATACAGGTGACGAGCTCGGAGGAAACACTGTTTATTTGGCATTTTTCCACTTAACACAGGTTCAGCCACAAATGAAAATAGCAATCCCTTGCAGTCTTTGGTATATATCACGAGCCTAAAAATTCTTAATGAGGAATGAGAGTGGCCATGCCACTCTGAATCGGGTCGGGTCACCCATGTGAGCAGAAAAAAATTAGTAGGCAGGTTATGTTGTTCCAAAGAGAATTAAAGACGGTTCGTGACTATGGGTGCTGGCTCGCACATGCTGTGTTGCCACTGCTTGAATACTTAATAATAAAATTAGAACTGTGGCTCTCCTCGTAATGCATTCACTCTCGACAAAGTCACATAACAATTTGCTCGATGCAAGATGGTGGCATGTATCTATATAGCAGAGCTCAGCGTTTTAAAGCTACTTACTCACCATTATACCTTGTAAGAATATCTAGTTATGCCTTTCCTCGTCCATATAATCTTTCTATAACCTACTTGATGGAAATACACAGAACTCAACTAAAGAATAGTAAGGCAAACAGAAAGATAGTGCCTTGGGTAATGCACCATAAACACACAATTATAAAAATCTCTGAGATTGTAAGAACATATTTTTAGGTACAGTATAGCTAGAAACATCAAATTTCCACGAATTAAGATAATAAATGCAACAATACACATGCCAAAATCAAAAGAAGGAAAATACGGAACAATCACATTAAATATTACATCAACTGTTTACTCTAGCTAAAATCTTCCAAATTTCTATGAGAAAGACTATTTTCTTCTAAATGTAATGTAACTAAGCTTTGTGTTTACTTTTGTTCATGTGACACCCGGACATTGTACGCCTTATTAAAGAAAAATATGTAAGCTAAAGACTTTCAATAGTTGTGTGGTGGAAAATATTGATAGTTCGTGGACAGATAGCCTTGTTTAAAGTTTACAGTATAATTTGTATTTATTAATAATAGCAAATAGGACAGCATTCAAAATTATTTTATAAATTTTTTTTTAAAGAATATTCTATGAACAAACATTGCAGTAATAATTGCCTTCACATCTCGGTTATTATTGAAGGATACTTCCTAGTGAACTCAAGTGTAGGTAAAATTCAGAATAATTCTGCATGTACTGGAATGCTATAGACATTGCATACATACATTTTGTTTGTAAATAAACCACATGCATGGGAAGTATTATGCATGTAGAAGGTACTAGACAGAATGCATTGTGATTTTGAGGTTGGGCAAGGACAAACGAGATTTGTGAACCGCCTCCCTCTATCTTTCGTGAAAAATTTCATTTAAAAAATGCCAAGACAGACAGTATAAAATAATAATTACATATAATACAATCTGACATTTTCAACAAATTGGGACAGTAAAAAATTTAAAAAATAATAGTAACATTTCTAATGTATATTTTCTTTTGGTAGGTTAAGGCAGAGATAGTTACCTAGACTGGTAATCACACTGTAGGTTGGATGTATTAATGTTCTATTATGCGACTTACTTTATTTTGTAGTTTGTCATATAACAAAGTTAATGTAATACTGTTTTGTTTGGTTATTTGTATACCTGAAGCTTAATAACGAACAGCTTCAACCCCTTAAGATATTTACCAGAAATATCTCAAGCTGTAAAAAAAGACATAAAAAACAGAAAAAAATAGATATGTGTATGTATATATGTATTTTTCAAAATTTTTTGAGATGATTATTTTTATTGCCTAAAAACGCATTTTTATTGTTTACCGTATTTAAAAACCTTGAATAAAAATCTGACACTGAAGGGTTAGATTGGATTTTTTTTTTTATCTCATTTAAGCATCCAACATTGAATTTTGAAGGAAGGTGAACTTAAAATAATATATTTATACATTCTAACCTAGGGTCACTTTTTTAAAATGATTGTACTGTTTACACATTGTTGGGTAAAAGTTACAATTTGAGTGGAGTTAAGGCCTCTTGTGTACCATTTATATTTTTATAGGTGCTTTGTAATGTGGTGTAGGGGAAAATCACCCTAAGAAAACCTCTTCCTTCTTGATCCAGCCATAGTAATTGCTTGATCGTAACCATGAAGACAGATAATATTGAAATTATTGAAATGTAGTCTTAGATATATGACAGTCTACCTGATTGTATTGTTGAAAAATTTGATGGTTAACTGCATTTGTTGAGGCTTAGTATAAGTTACCACACACCTTGGGGTGAGAAGCTATTGCAAAAGTTGTGGCGACAATTGCACAGTGCATAACATTTATATAAAAACATGAAATGTGATAATTGTGTTGTTAATAATTTGTAAAACACGGTTACAGTCAAATAGTTTTTCAACAGATCAGGGAATTTTTTTGTGTTCACAGACGTACTTCAAAAGAATTTAGTTTTTAAATATTATTACGAAACCCCTGTCCGTATTTTTTTCACAGCATACTAGTATGTATTTCTTTAATTGCAGAAGGTACCTCTCCAAATGTTCTCCATCAGGCCACAGTCACTGGTGATCCCAGACATCACATTCCTTTTTGTCACTTATTGCCATTTTGTCTAATAAAAATAAACACTCTAAAATACGCAACTCAATTAAACTACACTGCATTCATTTCTCAAAGACAACAGCATAGTAACGAACAAAACAGAAATACACCAACAAACTGCGAACTAGGTTTTGTGCATTGAATATACTGTAAAATCGCCGATATTTTTGTAGAAATTTTCATCTTTCGGGAAAGAAGACTCTGAACCGTCCTTAAATCAAATACAATAAATTTGCTTTTAAAAAGAATAATGGAAAAAGTAACCACATTTATTGTTACTTTGAGAGCAAATAATGTAATTAGTCACAGTTAAAAGTTACAGAAACCTAATTATAACGGTGTTACCATGTTCATTACCGAAAAAAGTAACTTCGTTGCTTCCGGTCCCTGATGTACACCTGTGTTAGTAACATTGTTTAGACATGCACACACACACACACAAACAAGAAAAAACTGATTAAAGATTGTGTATACAGAGTGTTAATGAAAATATGTTACAAACTTTGTGAGATGATTCCTGGTAAAAAGTGAGGCAATGTTATATGATACAAATATTTAGTTAGCGCAAGTTTTAAGGGTCAAATGTGTGTTTGAAAATTGAATTTGACTACTAAATTTTATTACTAACGAGATCTGCAATATGTGCAAATAAGGTGTCTAATAGATCGCCTTCATGACATTATGGGGTTGGTCATACCGCTTTTAGCCATAGAATTACCAGTAGTTGCTATTGCCTTTCATGGATTTTAAAGACCTCTTTTGGTGAAACTATACGACCGTCACATGTGGGTTTCCGTAATGCCAAATCACAAGTAATTTTGTTCGTAAGCCAGGTGTACGTATTTTAGCACTGATCTCTTCATAAAATTTTTTTGCATATCTGATTTTGGTTTCAATATTACAAACTGGTGTGGTAGTATCCATGTTGCTATATTATACTCATGATTTTTTTGCTTACTTTTACGTATATGGTAGTTTACAGTGTTAATAGTTTCCTTCAATTTACATTATAGAAGCCATCAACTGCATCCTTCAACATACAATGAATGCAGAAAACTTGCTTTCTAGGAAGAAAATATCCAGAGAACTCCTGTTTCGTTATTTGCATGTTAAAAAAGTTGATGTGGATCCATCTTTAGATAAAAAAGCACTTGCAACCAAGGTTTTGCAGTTGTGGAGTACTAGCTCTTCGCAAACACAAGTAAGTATTGTTAGAATAATATTGGTAATTCTTTTTTCAGTCTTAGGGAAAAAATACACACTAGTGTTATTTTATTGATGCATTCATCTGCCTTGGTTTTGCTATAGCACGGTTTAGTAATTTTTAATATGGTGTGTATCAGTCTCTTTAATCACTGCTGGTAGAGTTAAAAAAAAAAGTCTAGCATAAGCAAACTGATAGATTTAATGCAAAGAATGAGCATTCACATAATATATATGTATATTGTATAATTTTTTAGCAAAAAAAATGTTGGAATTAGTTATTTGGCGATAGCGCTTCACAACATGGCTGGATGAACACACATTTTGCATAACTAGCAATACTTCATTTGATATACTTGCTGTAGATGTGTGTGTGTGTGTGTGAGTAGGGCCATTCACTGCATTGATAAATGAGCAGCTGAAGACCGTTTTTATTTTCAGCAGATTTGTGTTTTTACTGCATATAAATGTATACTTGATCATGTGTTGCTTTACTTTTCAAACACTATGGTTGTGTATACTATAGTACCGTATTTACTCGTGTATAGCACACACTTTTATTCCAAAACAAATGATAAAAATTCAGGGGTGCGCACTATACACGGAAAATAGGAAAAAAAAAAAAATATGTGGTAAAAAAAAGGCCGCGGAGTTTGGTGGGGGGGGGGGAGTAGGAGGAGGAAGAAGGCCGAGTTGTAGTCGTTAACTGCCGGGCTGATGGGTATCAAGAGTGGTAAGAAGAGAGAGAATGTTCGGTTACTCCATCCCTTTTCTCCCCCCTTCCACAATCCGAGCTTTACAGTAACTGTAGCTGCTCAAACCTTAATTTTTTTGTTTGTCCTTATCCACGGGCCTGTACAAAATGTTGCTCAGTGTTTACACAATACACAGGTTATAAACTTGTCTGACGGCCAGACGTTTACTAGCTTTTACACAAGTAGTTAAAAAATGTCGGTTACAAAAAATGCTGCTCAGCAATTTGACGTGGCAGAGACGAAAGAACTTGGGTGGCCGGCAGAAGCAGCATGAGAAGTTAAATTTTGACATCTCTCGTGATCAATGATCTTTCCGTGGGAAAGAACGAAAGAAAAAAGGGCGAAACTGTTCTTTTTTTCCGTGAGAGAAGTGCCAAATAAAAAAGCTGTCCTGGCAGGTTATCTTATCTCTCTCTGGGACATGCTTGGAAGCAGCAGGCTGAGGAAGTGAGGGAGTGTTGTGCAGGCTGGCAGACCACAGCAAATGACTTTGGCAGGCTATTTATTGATAGCTGCAGAGGAGGAAGGGACAAGCCCACCCCAATGGATCTACTCTCATCATTCTGTAGCCAGTGTGAATGCTATCTTTGCCTCTCTCATTTTTCTTTGTTCCAGTCATGGCTCCTTCCCCACTCCCCCCCCACACGCCCCTTGGCCATTCATCCTAGCCTCCCTCCTGCTGCTTCTCCATCTCCTACTCCATGTTCTCTCTCTCTTTTCTTTGTTGCCAGCTAGGTCTCCTTCCCCCCTCCACTATTCTGTGTAGCCTCTCTGGGGCTGCTTCTCCATCTCCTACTCCAGTGTCCTCTCTCTTTTCTTTGTTGTCAGTCATATCTCCTTTCACCCTCTGCCCTTCTTTGTAGTCTCCCTCGCACTGCCACGCTGCTATAAAGTCTTACTCCTGTGATTTTTTTTACCTACTAGCAAGGCACTAAAATTTTTTTCCCTGAATCTTGTGCCAAAAATCGTGGTGCGCACTATACACGAGGGCGCATTATACACGAGTATACATGGTATATTATGTTTGTAAAGTCGTGCACTTATGACCAGTGACAGGAAATCAACAAAACAATATAGAAATGTGAATGCATGAACAATATTCATTATGCGCTTTGGTCACGGATTCAAATTTGGCAAGCCACACACACACAGAACTCACTGAACTTTCCTCAGTACCGTCCACATCTGAACTGGCGTGGCCTGATCTGCTGCTGCGCAATTTGTGGTGTTACGTTCATCACCTGTTTGCATACACGCATACACTTCATGGAGGATTTTCCTTTTATTTGGTACAGATTTCACATTCCATCTTCTTTTGTTGCTTTCTTATAATGTTAAAAATAAGCATGGCTATGTGTATTCTATAATCTGATACGTAACTTTGTGGTACAAAACAAGTAAGTTTTACTCACATTGCTGTAAAGGGAAGTAACGTGTTGAAATTTTTAATGTAAATTGATAAACTCAAAACTGGAATTCATATACATGAAAACAAATTTCTGGAATTCTCAATGAAAGGAAAAATTTATTCAGATTCTACTATGTAAGCAGTAATTTGTACAGAGTCCAATTTTTATGGCAAGTGTCTTTAAAAAAATTTAATTACTATGCAGTAACAATATTGACCTTAAAAACAGTATATGTAATATAATAGACATTTATACAAAACAAACAGGATAATTACAGAACTAGAACTAGCCTGCAGTAAATTTATAAGCCATACTTGTCATGTAATAAAATCAATACCATATTTTTACATTCTTGCCAATATTGCACAAGAAAATTAATGTTTTGTTTCTCTTATTCTGTTAACCCCCTGATATTGCTCCGTATAAAATTATGTTTAAATTTCTATTACTTTTTAGTATTTGACTTTTTAGCTAGTACATTTTGAATTGTTGCCTTGTATGTACCAACTTTTATGTTTCTACAATTACAGTAGAGTCTCGTTATAGCGAAATGTCACGGTTCTGGGTTCGAACTTCGCTATAGCCGAATTTGGCCCCTAAACTCAATAATTGCATTAAAACGGTCTTTGATGTTATTTAATTACAAATTAGTATGTTATATTAAGGAAATATATGTGTATTTTAACAGGTAAGCATGCGCTGGTTACAATAATGCCCAACAATTATGGGTGCAACTATTCACTAAGTCAAAACGGGTCAAAAAATCCGCCGCGTCATGTAAGGTTATCTATAGCTGGGCCGCCTCAACGGTGTCTCGGCCACGCTGCAAGAATACACGTGCTGGAAGAGTCAACATAATTACACTGCCGACCGCTGCAGACCAATGTAATCAGTTTGACGAGCGTAGCAATTTATTTATTTATTTTAGCATGCATGCTCAAATGATAATTCTGTATGCCCTTTCACACTGTGGCACGCGTCAAATAATTTGTGCGCATGCCGGAGACATATAAAAATCAGCTTGGACAGGTGAATGTAATTGTTCACTTGTCCGTTGGACTGGTAATGCTAGTGCATTTGCCAGCAAAAATAAGCGACACCAACATTGGTAGTTGCTTTATTTTCGTGCACTAGTCATGAACTGTGTTTAGCGGCGGCACAAAGTTAAGTTCGAAGCCAATTAGTAGTAACAGAAGTGACTTTGGGCAAGGTCACAAGTTTGTGATTTTATTCCGGCAGTGTGCTGACAGAAAACATGTCTGACCTATGTGAGCACTACCAAATCTAAATAGACAGTTCATTGAAAAGCAGTGCTAAAGCTAGACATGCTCGTTTTCACACATAACCCACCACCCGTGATTTTTTTTTTTACTTTTTATTTTTCTTTCTTCCCCTTCAGCTGTCCAAACAGACACATTCCAAGACAAAAAAAAGATGACTTTCTCATGTTCCCACGCTATTCCTGACGGTGTGTACGATACTTTAACAATGCAACGATTTATTGCTTCTCGCTCAAATTTATGGGACGTTTAGTGTGTTAAATTATAATTTATAGTTAGTGCACAGTAAATGTTGAAATTGCCATTAAACCAAAAGATAAAAACACGTTCGGCCGATTGTGTGAGCAAGAAGGTGAATCAAAACAGCAAATGCACTGTCACAGGATGTGTCATCTCCTCCCCCATCCTTGCTGCTTATCTCAAAAAGCTCAAGGCCTAGGCAGTAAACTATGAGCTGTAGCAAGCTAAGCAGAGATAAGCACGATTAGTTGTGTGGGTGCGTGTGTGAGAGAAAGAGACAGCGCTATTGTATCTCCCAGAGGCATTTCCTCTGTATGCTTGGTGTGTGTGTGACTCAGGTATGGGAGATGCAAAACAAAGTGGCTGACATCTGGTGGTGAACTTCTGAACCTTCGGAATGGTGATATCAACTGCAGACGCTATATTGTACCTGCGCATAGCGAAGCTATTTAATGACTGTAAAAAATATGTTTCTATACGTCTCTAAAGAGCACTGTCGAAAGGTAACAGTGTAAAAATATAGTTACGAGTGTTGTCATTTTCACACATCGCAACTTCTGCCGATCTAATTGTATTTATATTATAAACAGTACTCTCCAAACTAATTCTGTATTACCTATTTGTAGTTTCTTTTCAAATTTCTGTATGTATTGTAATAAACACGTTTCTTTCATTATAACTGGTTTATTTAGAACTAACGAGGTTAGGCCTAACCTTGTCCATTTACTGAATACTAAATTGTTGAAATGATATAGTCGTAGACATGTCTGTTCATTTGGTAAGCGTTAAAATACAACCTTAGCATGGGAGTCTTATTAAAAACAATATTCCGTTTTACGTTTATTTTTGAAAAGTAGATTTTTTTCTACAAAAAATGTTGTGAAACTACGTTTGCGGAACGTTCCATAAATATCTAGTAACGTCAAAATTACAATCTCATACTATCCCTTTTTTATATAAAGAATTATTAGTCTACTTGCAATAATGATAATATTAATATATGTTGTAACAACAGCATGAACTAACCTTCAAGCATTATGTAACCTATAAGCATTCTAAACGGACAGTTTTCGTGAGCACAAATTTTAATCAATTTTGTAGTTTTCCAAAAGGATTATATTAAATTTTTTTCTTATAAAATGTATTTTCCGCATAACAAGATCATTTACTGCTACATTCTCGCCATGCTGATTTTTTCCGTGTCACTTCTAATGCACACTTCAACTAATAATATGGGATATATTAAACAATTTATTACATATTGTGTATTAAATAGTTCATTGTGTTCAATATTGGTCTTATTTACATTAATTTAAGCCAGCATTTATCCACATGAGCCCTTAAAAATGAAAATAAACTCGAGTTTCCATTGCCACACATACAATAAAATATGTTTCTATAACCATTCCGGCTATCTGCAAAGTGCGACAGTGCTGCTCCTAGCGTTGCTTTGCATCTCCCATAGCACAGCCGGCGGCAATTATTCTTAGTGAAGAAACAGCATATGTCCGCCGTTATTCAGTCAGAACACGCAGTTCTTGTTCCAAATAGCCGTGTCGTCATCTGAGCTGTGCAGAAGCTTTTTGGGAGTGCCTGACAGCATCCGAGCCTTCCTCTTTTTTTCTACCCCCCCCTCCCCTCAGTCTGGTGTTGCTGGCTGGCAGTGGTTTTTTATGAACAAGCAGGTTGAGGGAGGAAGAGAGGCATGTATTCTTATTGAACTGTCTCATTTGTGCGAGTATCCGAGCAACCCTCTGTCCCTCTTCTTGTTAACCATACACAAGATCTAGGCCCAAGTGACAGAGCAGCGGGCTGATGCACCCGGCCACGTCGCCGACGACTGTACGCATATCAATATCCAAAATTGTAATCAATAAATAAAATCAGAAAAGCAAGCTGTATGTGAAACTACACACGGTCGATAACATGGTTACAACGGTCACCTGGGTAGAAAAGAGGGGGGGGTATAAAGCGCGCAATTATATTTTTAGAACAACACGCGTTGAGTTTGGGGAGGGAAGAGAGATGCCTAGGCATGACTCATGTGACAGTGCCAGCGGACGGTCTGGGTTGGGGGAGGGGTGGTGGCGCGAGGGGTGGAGGTAATCTATACATCCGGCTGTCAAGATAACAAATGCCTACTTCACAAAGTCACGTACATCGCCGCAACCTGCTTTACATGGTCACGAATCTCGCTGCAAGCCTGCTTCACACGTCTCACCATACATGTTTCTACTCATAAAATTCATATTTTGCATGGGATTTTTTTGCCAATTTTTTGACGGTTCCTCAAAAAGACTTCGCTATAACTGTGTTTTCGCTATTTCCGTGTTCGCTATAAAGAGATTCTACTGTATTATTACTATTGATGGACAGTTGTATTTTTTCATTGTAATAGGTAATAATAATTGGAGGATGACAAATTAAATTTTTTTGCAGGTCCATGTTAGTAATGATTCCAGCCCATTGTCTAGAACTCACGAAGTTTCGTTCGTAGATGAATTGGCCATGAAGTTTTCAGAATGGTTTTATCAGCTACTAAACAACTCTGTAAATGGAGTATGTCAAACAGGGCTTGTGGCGGAACATTTCTGGCCTAATTGCAATTTGGCTTTAAGGATGGAATCTGCATCAGGTTGTTTTGAACATTTTGTCAATGAAAATTCAGGTGAAGCAGTGCAGTTGCTATGCGAGACCTGTTTTAAGCACAAGTTGTTCTTCAACCCTAACTTGACGGAGGACGGTGTGCGGGGTCAGGTAGACTCCCACGGACTGGTCACAGTGCTCACCTGTGGTACACTACATGTCAGCAGTATGTGTGTGGGTGTGTTTGAACAGAGTTTTGGGCTCATAAGAGATCCTTGTGCTGACAATAACTGGAAGATAAAGACTACAGTCCTGCATATGAAAGCTACATCAGTGTCTAGTTTGCCAACAGTACAGACGGGAATGTTGCTTAATGAGATTTGTTTGGCAAAACAGTGAAGTACATCAGCTGTGTTGACTTTGACAGAGGAACTTGTAAATTTTTGTTATAAATTGTTGTACATACTTGTAAACAAAGAAAAGGTGAGAAACTGCAGCTAGGCTACTAATTACTGAAACATGTAGACAGAGATGCACGAGTACTTACAGAATTGGTATTTGCAGGTGGGAGAATACAAACCTCAGATAAACAACACATTTTTTGCGAGGTCGCACCGTTTTGCTGGCCAGGCCAGCTTCCTCGGGCGGCGAGTGATTACACACTGCAGTATGTTGGACAGTAAGCACTTGTTGGTTACCAGCACATGTAACGGCCGAGAGACAAGCTAGGGTGTGGTATGAAATTTGAAAGTTATTGGATGTTATGGCCTGGTGGTTGTCTGGTTTTTGTAAACTACTGATGGTCTAGTTGTTAGCACCTCAGTTCTGCACTATTGTCTGAAGGTGGTAAGACTCTTACCACTCTGGTGTTGTAATAAGCATCAAAAAAGAGTTTGTGGGAGGTTGAATGTGCAGCAACTTGTTCATCGTGAAGATTTAGGCTGGAACTGGCTATAGCTTGTTTGGTATCGGTCCTGTGGCCGTTCATCCTCTGTCGTAGTGTGTTTGCGGTGAGGCCGAGGCCAATGTATTCAGCATCACACTGTGTGGAAGATAAGGTTTTTTGTTCCGTAGCTGTAATTGCATTGAATTGGATATGTGTGATTGGTGAGCCTTCTATGGAAGGAGCTGGAGAGCTATTATATATCACAGGTGCTACAGCGAGGGTTATTGCAGGGATGGGAATCTCTGGATGTGTTGAAAACAGGGCTGTATGCTAGTTTGGGGCGCACTAGTTTGTTGCGGAGGTTTGGAGGTCGTTCGACTGGTTTTCAGATTACCTCCTACCTCCGCAACAAATTGGTACATCCCAAACTACCACCAGCCCTATTTACAGCAAAATCAACACACCCAGAGGTTCCCATCCCTGCAATAGCTCTCGTAGCATCTGTGCAATACATCAGCCCTCCATGTCCTTCTACAACAGGTTCACCAATCCTACATATCCATTTCAGGGCAACTATAGCTGTGGGATAAAGAACCTAATCTACCAACTACAGTGCACACATTGTGATGCTGAATACATTGGCGTCATCACAAACGCACTAAGCCAGAAGATGATTGGCTGAAGGGCCGATACCAAACAAGCTATAGCCGGTTCCAGCCTAAACCTTAAAGATAAACCAGTTGCTGCACATGCAACCTCCCACAAACTCTCTTTTGGTGTTTGTTGCAACACAATAGTGGTGAGGGCCTTACCATCTTCAGACAATAGTGCAGAACTGAGACGCTTGGAACTAGCCCAACAGTAGTTTACAAAATCCAGACAACCACCAGACCTTAACATGCAGTAACTTTCTAATTTCCTACCACACCCTAGCTCGTCATTCGGCTGCTAGGTGTGCTAGTTACCAACCACCACTTACCGCCACCATACTGCTGTGTACAGTCACTTACCGCCCGGGAAACTGATCTGGCCAGCGAAATGCTGTGACCATGCGAAAAATGTACTGTCCATCTGTATTTTGTGTTCTCCCAACTGCAAGTACTGATTCTGTAAGTACTTGTGCATCTCTGTTTACAGGTTGTAGTAATTGTTGTACATACAGCATTTATAATAATTTCACAACGGCATTAATTATGAATTTGCATTGTGAATGCTGTGAATATAGTTAAAAATATGATTTACAGTAAAACTGTGTTAAGAAGTTACCATTTAAGAAGTATTCTTCCTTAATAAGTTCTAATAATTTTTACCATGGCTATAATTATGAATACAATAATAATTTGACTTGTTTTAAGAAGTTAAAAATGTTATAGTCCCTAGAACCTTCTTAACAGAGTTTTACAGTATTTTTTTAACTGTAGTATTAATACACTCAAGTGAAGTTTGTTGATTATGTTCAAAGACTCTGAATGAAAGGTATATTTATTTTCTGTTATGTAATGAACTAAATGATAACCAAAAATTTGCGAGAGTGCCATCTTTTTGTTAATTCTGTTCAAGAAAGTGGAATGTTTAGCATTATCTCTGTTCCAAAACCAAGTAAGTATCTAGCTGACCCATAAAATGGGGCTGTAGGCATGCTGCATTATGTTCTGTATGTACATACTATGTCCACTAGTTGTTCGAAGCCATTTGAATCACTATAAATCTAGTATTTATGAGAGGCAACAAAGAAATAATTTAACCAAATGGTAATATGCTGAATTTAGTTAAGGAAACAGACAAGTCCTTACAGGGTCTGACTTTTCAGTACTGTACCTCCATACTTACCCCTTTTTGGTACCTGGCCCCTGTTCAGTACTATAGTTTTATTTTTTTTATATTTTTCAATAAAATACAGATTAAATATGTTTTGAGGTACTTTTTTTTATAATATTATCATTATATCTGTTGGGAGAATGGACACTGTCTACAGCATTACATAAGTTAAATGTAGTGTTCGATGGGATTCACATTTGTTGTGATAAGGTGTAATCACAGTTGGTTTCAGTGGTGGAAAATAATCTCTAAATCCTCTATGACCTTTGTAAAATGTCCTGGTGGTGACCAAGGTTCAAATTCCCGATTGACAGCATTCTGACGGAACAAATATGGTAGCAGCCAAGGATATTTCCTAGTGGACCCAAGTCTAGGTGAATTTCAGAGTGAATCTGCAGTTATTGTCCATACCGTATAAGAGTTCCATTATTTGACAGATCATAAAAAAGTAGGGCAATGTAAACAAAACATTATGTATCCTTCCACCACCATGTGCTTTCCAGCTGACAATCAAAACATGTCAACAGTAAAGGTATATTATGATTGCAATAACATTTAAAGTGTGTTGTGATTTTCTTGAGATTATTTTTTAGATCTCAGACAAATAATTTTTTTTCAATACTAGAAGCACATTAATCTTATTAGGGTTAGGTGGGCAATGTTAATGGAATTATTTCAAATTACAGCAATGGATAGCCTACTCTACAGATATTAAGTTAATACAATTATTTAACTTTTTCTTGTATATTTTCCTAGATTTGATTAAAATTGTAACATTTAATGGCGTTACCAGAAATAAACAAACATGTATGGGCAACTTATGTTTTCTACCTGACATCTAAAAAGATTAAATAATAGTAGCTTATTTGATTACTGCAAACTGAAGTTGCAAGAGCTTATTACAGTGCAAGCAAACATATTTAAACTTTAATAATAATTAAAATAGGCTAATTCATGCAAGAATTATTACAATTATTTTTCGTGTTGCCTTTAATTTGGTTCTGTATTATCAGATCATAGCCGTATAGGCTTAGTTTAAGTTTCCAGTTGTAGACTATTAAACAAACTTACCTTTTGTGGTAGGCCTACCTTTGAAATATCAGTGTTAGCCTATTATCGTCATGTGACTATTGTAGGCTATGTAGCAAAAATTTGTGCTCTCACAACCTAAACGGAAATAATAAATCAATAAAAAGCATAAATAATAAACATGGGTAGGCCTAATTGCCCAGATCAGGTTTAAATATTTTGTTGATTAATTAACACATGTTTTTTTAATTTAATGACTGGGAAATATATAGACGTACGTCTTCTGGCCGTTTCTTTTGGTAATATGTAGGCCTAAATTTTTGCAGCTGACGGTAAGCACAAAATCTCACGTGGACTCTATATTAACCACTTACTTGCTTCAAACAAAAAAACACGGACATTTTCTTACAAAAAGAATTTATTGAGCCGGCGCCTTGAAAAAGCATGTTTACATGTTTACATAACCATAGGTGGTTACCCACAAATTGTGTTAAAATAAAAGTTAGGTAATATTTTTAAAATTTTATGTAGCACTTTTGTCGTAACGGATTACGTACTTCTTATTTAGCGAATGTTTTTGTAGAAATGCCAGCTGAAGTTCCTGCCTTCCGAATCATGTCTTAATATCCCGTTGTCGTTAGCGATTACAAGCCGCGTATTTTAATCCCTGAATTTCAATATATTACAATTACATACATGCACAAAATATGAAAATAACACCGTACAAGAATCTCAAACGAACACGAACACACGAGAAGCTCAACCTCTAACACTCGCTCTTTGTTTTGGTTGCCGGACGTCATAATATCCCATTGGCGATTACAGGCTGGGTTTTATAATCCACACATTACAATATATTACATATATGCACAGAATAATAAAGTTAACACATTATAAGAATTTCAAACACACGGGAACGCGGTAACGTTTCACTCTCGCAAATGGCCATGCTTTGTTTTGTTTTGGTTGTAGATCGACTGATAATCGTGCAGTTGTTTGTAAATTAGTTATAAAATTGCGCGATTTGAATATAATAAAATAGTTAACTGACTAATGCTGGATACGAAGCCGTTATTATATTACATTTCCTCCAAAATGCGTACTTATTTTTCACGTATAATACACACTACTTTCAGCGTCGACGATGGAAGGTAACCAATTTGTTGATCAGGGCTGCCACTACTACTTCATCAGGTCATATGGTCACGTCCTGTTGTTTTAAATGGTTGCCACGTGTCTGGCACGTGTTAAAAATATTGGTAGCATCGGCTGTCAAAACACGGAATTCTTACATGGGATAGACAATACTGTTGCACTATAGACCTTGCATACAGAAATTGTTTTTTGTAAATAGCTCACATTCTATGATGTGTCATATGTGGGCTATGTGATGTTAGTTTTAGTGACATCAGGGCTGCCACCAAAAATCAGTACTGAATCCTTAAATTAGCTTTGAAAATTCCTTGAAAAATCCTTAAATTTTATTAAAAACTCTTTAAATTTTCAAAAAAAAAAAAAATTTACAGATAATTTTAATAATGAATGTAGTTTTAAACAACTGTAAATAAAATGAGGTTATAATATTACATAGTAGGCCTACTTACTACAACACTGCCACAGAAATTCGAAGAATTTACAAAATGATATAATATTTTTATAGCACAAATGACAGAAGAACTCAAAATTGATGAAGTACTGAAGTCGCTGAAAAACACCAGCATTGGCATAATGTACAGGAAATAGTACAATAAAAATATTTACATGATTTGTTTACAAAAACAAAGTGATGCTATGTCAATACTATTTTATCTAGTGCCTTGCCCACTTTCTCATTTCATATGTTTGTTGAAATTTGACAGTTTTTGCTTGGATGATGTGTGCATAAGTGCATTTAACATCGAAGAGTCTAGTGATGATCTATGTGCAGTTTTAATGAGATTTAATTTGCTGAAAGTACTTTCCACTGCAGCATTGCTGTGGGGCAGTATCAGCATAGTTTTCACCATCTTGCACAAAGTAGGAAAGGAAGGTTTCCCATTGCTTTCATAAGATGACACTTTCTGCCAGTATACATCAGGAGCATCTGTCTTGGCAAGATCCAGGGTGGTTGGTGGCTCCCAGAAATTCCTTTTTCAGTTGATCATATTCCATGCTAGAAATTACATTTGGGAACCTTTTAACCAGATTGGCAGCCCCCAGATTCTTTCTTATTTGCATCAAATATGTCAATATTTTCTAACACTTCATCCTGCAGAGGTAATTAGCGATACAACTCTTTTGTTACCATATCATAGAATTTATGAACATTGCTGAAAAAATAAACTTTTTCCTCTGAACTTATTAGTGTCTTTCATAAATGTTTTTGTAGCATGGCCAATAAATAGAGCTGTATCAGAAAGTTGATTTTCTCTTCTAAAGTCAACTGCTGTAATGTCTGATGCCTTTTGAATGACTTGGAACTGAACCAAGCTTGCAATAAATTAGCACAAATCAACACAGGCTTCAGAATAAAGCTTGTGAATATACAGTTGCTCCTGCTGAAACAATACTGTATGTTAAACTTCTAAATCTTGGCAAAACTGCTCCAAGAAAGAGGAAATATAGTTTTACAGATGGTGAGTGCAATGTTTTCTTTAATACGTTCAACAGATTCAAGGGTGCATTGTTTAGTATCAAGTGAATCAAAATATTGAACACGTACAGGCCACTGCTCAAGCAGGCGTTCAATACATTGCAGCATGGCTAGCCATCTGACACACACATTAAGTTCCCATGGCTTTTCTGCCACCTCTATCACACAGACAAGACAACATGTCCTGCACAACCATCTCACTCCATGCTCGAGCAACAAGTAAGTATGGCGGCCACCCAGCGCACCAAGGTAAAAATGTAACAGAAAACTAAAACTACATTAAATATAATGATCAAATACAATCCTTATACTGTACTTCTAAACAACCTTATAAAGTGAAAATATTCTTCTGAAAACCATAATTACATATTAATTTACAACATAAACTTAAATGAATTTAAATCGCATGTCTTTTCACTGGGCCACACCAGCCTGTGTAAACATATTACCGTCTCTCTCGCACACTCAACAAGTGGCGGTGCACGTGCACTCCCGTGAAAAGTAAAAGTAGTAGAAAAATGGTTAAAAATCTAAATTTAGCGATTCTAGGAGCTGGGTAGGCACACCTGTGCCATCCAACTACACTTGCCAACAATACACCCAGCCTGAAGTTAAAGTACAATAATAATTAAGCTGCAAGTGATAATATTAAATTAAAATTAAAATACAAAATAGCCTCAGCCTAAACAAACCAAATTAAATATAAAATTGAACAATTTCAATACTGATACAGATAAAATGCCAAACAATATCTTACCACACTCCTGTCAACAATACCGGAAAATAATTAAATAGATAATGCAAATTCAATAAATCAAGCATAAGGAATCAAACAAAATAAAAATAAACAAGAAATAATTAAGGCCTAAGTTGTGGGTGGACCGCCTCACAGTACCTTTTATTTTAACAGAATTTGTGGGTAAACACTTAGGTACTTGTTGTAGTCCTATATGTAAACATGCTGTTTGAAGGCGCCGATTTAATAAATTCTTTTTGTACATATAAGTCTGTGTTTTTTTTTATTAGCAAGTAAGTGGTTAATATCAAGCCCACGTGAGATTTTGTGCCTGTCAGCTGCAAAAATGTAGGCCTACATATTACCAAAACAAAAGGCCAGAAGACTTGCGTCTATATATTTCCCGGTCATTAAAGTGCATTTGTTTAATAATACTGTATGTCAACAAAATGATTTAAAGCTGATCTGAGCATTTAGGCCTACCCATGTTTGTTTATTACTTAAATTTTTTTAGTGATATATTGTTTCAGTTTAGGTTGTGTAAATGCAAATTTTAGCTATGTAGTCTACAAAAAATATGTTAACAAGTTTTGTAAAGTATTGTGTCGCATGACTATGATAACACTGATATTTCGAAGGTAGGCCCTACCACAAAAGGTAAGTTTTTTTTTTTATATTCTACTACTTGAAACTTAAACTAAGCCCATACAGCTGTATGATACGATAATGCAGAACCAAATTGAAGGCAACGTGAAATATAATTGTAATAATGCTTGCATGAATTATTATTTTATTTATTACTTTAATTTAAAGATGTTTGCTTGCACAGTCATATGCTCTTGCAACTTCAGTTTGTTGTAACCAAATAAGCTACTATTATTTAATCTTTTTAGATATCAAGTAGAAATTAAAAAAACGGAAGTTGCCCATACATGTTTTATTTTTGGTAATGCCACTAAATATTAAAATTTTGGTCATACCTAGGAAAATATACAATAAATAATGTTAAATTTTGAATGATTATATTAACTTAATAGGCTACCCATTGCTTTAATATTGTACCGCTACATGTACGTTTCCGCCCGCATAGCATACACATGCCTCGACTGCTCGGCGAGCACTCAACTCCTAGCTCAGTTCTCTTGGGTGGTTCGAAAGAGGTGCAGATTAGTGAATTCCCAGCAGGGGAGCGTTTAGCGGAAAATTAATAATAATACCCTTACTCAGATTACCATACAATTTTACTAGCCACGTGACATACAACACTTACAAACTCACGACCATGCGGTGGGCTTGACCGCAATAAACTCATAACTATTAGTTTTATAAGCTCACTCCTAAGCCCGAAACCCCGTTTAGGCTTGTAAAAACTGAAAGTCTTGGTTAGTATCGCCGATGCTCGGCGATATACCCCCACGTGGCACACATGGTACCTCCCGCACAACCGCACTCTCTCACATCTCCAAAGCCATTGCCAAAACCCAACATGGCGCTGGTCCAGAGCCCGTGTCCGCCTCTCTCCCGGAAGTTCGCCAAGATGGCCACCCTCCCCCGCGGCATCAACACCTACGTATTTTCCAACTACGAGAGCATCCTTGCTTAGTTATAAGTTCCTTTCAACCTTCAGTCTGTTGTCAACAAAAAATAAACCACGAACTACACTTGATGGCTAATAGTCCTCAAACAACTGTAATTCAATCATAAAGTCCTTCACTCCAGCTTTTGTTTTACTAATTTTCAGCTACAGTTGGTACACCACTGACGTCATTTGCCACAGTGCGAACCTAGCGCTTTAACGGGAAATTCACAGACTGATCCCCGGTGAACTTGAGTACAAACAAACATATTCAATAGGTTCCTAGTGGATGCTCTCGCCTACCTGAATAAATATCGTACAGATATTAACACTGGATTTACCGGTTCAGCCCACCGCAACTATTATACAGAGTACAAAATAAGTCATTCTTAAATTACAACATATCATCTATGAAGTCTTTCAATCTTGTTTCCCTTTTATGGGCTTACAAATTGTTA
>PNEQ01071571.1:0-12926 GCA_003012365.1 Medauroidea extradentata
AGAGAGAGAGAGAGAGAGGCAGACATGTAATTTCTATAGTTCAGTTTTGTTTGCTGATTAAGTAATTTCTGTAGGCGTGTAATTTGAAGGTTGGACTTAGTAAATGTAAATAATGGCATGTAATATTTCTTATGCACTTTATGTGCCCTCTCATGAGACTGTGCTAGGGTTAGTTGATTGTGCATACTACTGAGGTAGGTAATGCTGGTGTTTGTGATTATGTGTAGGGGCGAGTGTCCCCCGAGTTTTAAGTAATTGTATTTAGGGCCGTGTCTCCCCACGATTTCCTGTTAGGGTTTGCTACTGAGGAATGTGACTCAGGTAGCACATGTCTGAATGTTAGTTCCCTATAAGGATAGTGCTAGCACTTTTATGTTATTGTTTTTGCTATACCCTTCTCAGGATTCTCGACTAGGGCTTCTTAATGTTCCATATTGTTCACTTTAAACTGATTCAATTTGCTCGCCTCTTACTAGTATTTTGTAAAATTAACGTTTATTGTTATTTGTATACTTTGTACTTATGTTTTGATTCATGTTGGCAATTTATTTAATGAGTTTAAGGTTATGTTCAACTTTGTTATGGTTTGGTTAATCAATAAATCGCTGTTGCGATTGATTCCGGAATTTACTATGTTTTCTGTGAAGCAAATCTATAGATCACCTCTTTCATGATTGCAATATACATATGATTTTGTTTGCAAATATCGCTGATTACTAACTGGTAGTACTATACTGAGGTTATGAGTTCTATCTTTGTTTGGATTGAGGTTAAATCCTTGCCTAGGCGTCGTTGCAAATAACAGGGAGTCGCAACCCACGTTTTTGTTCCTGTGTTATTTTTAGTTACCATCACCATTAGAGAGGTTATCCCATATGATGGGAGGTGATAGTATAAATTTTGGACATAAGCTTTCTGATTTTACCTTGCAATGTATCAGTAAATATTAAGAACAGCTACTCATCGCATACCAGCCAAACTATTTATTTTAAAATTACAATTAAAACAGAAATAATTGTGACCAAGTACTCACAGGATGGTACTCGCAGACACAAACTTAGTGAGCAAGTTTTGGGTGAGTGGTGAGGCCAGGATTTTGTGCCCACAGTTCAGTATTGTTTTGAGTTTGTGCAAACCTTCGGGGTATGGGACAACCAGGGGGATTTCAGAATTACCAAGCTTGGTTGAGTCGTCACTGGTTATATTGGCCCAAAACTGCCAACCATTGCTCACTAAACCACCAAGGCTGGTATTCAAACGTCCCCCAACCTACATTAACAAACTGGTTCACCCCAAACTGCCAGCCATTACCACCCCCAGGGGTTCTCACCCTTGTAATAAATCACGCTGCGGCTCCTGTGCTATACATCAACCTTCCACATCATTCAATAGCAGACAGACTAACCAAACCTACCCCATACCAGGAAGCTACAACTGTGCAACTGAAAACCTCATCTACCAGCTACAGTGCACTCACTGCAATGCAGAGTATATCGGCCTAACCACCAACACTCTCAGACAGAGAATGAATGACCACAGAGCTGACACCAAAAAAGCCATAGCTGGAGCGGAGGTTGATCCACATGAGAAGCCAGTTGCTGCACATGCAGCACTTCATAACTCCAACTGATTCCTGTTATTCAACAAGAGTGGTGAGAGCCCTACCACAGTTGAAAAACAAAAACAAAGCAGGATCAAGACGCTGGGAACTGGCACATCAATACATCACAAAATCCAGACAGCCACCTGACCTTAACCTCAGATAACAAACCCACATTTCAAACTTCCCGCCAGACCTTAGTTCGCCCTCTGGCCGCTAGGTGTACTGATTACCAACCACCACTGGACAATAGACTTCAGTGTGCCTCCACTCACCTGATGAAGCAGATGTAGTCTGCGAAATGTTGTGACCGCGCATCCGCGGAAAAATGTGTTCGTCCTGTGTGTGTGTGTTTCTATCTGCGAGTACCATCCTGTGAGTACTTGTGCACAATTCTTTCTGTTTTAATTATAATTAGTAGCCTAGCAGCCTTTCCCGTTATTGTCCTATTTATTTTAAAAAGCATAATTTACTAATAATACATTTTTATAGACATTAGAAGTAGTCTTATGTAAAGAAAAATTGTATATTAGGTTAGAAGTTCTTAATTTTTCATTGGGTTAGATATGGTTCGGTTACCTAACCTAACAAAAAAATTAAATGTAAAATATCTAACCAAAGCTTAAGGTAACCTAAAGAAAAACAAAAAATGTCAAAGTAAGTAAACTACAATTTACAGACTACCACTGCTAACGTCTAAAAAACATATTTTTCAGTCCTCGAACCTGAGCACTATTCAAATATTACATAAGCTCAATCTGAATGTACAGAATACTGTACATGTATTTTTGATCAGCCAAAAAAAAAATTGGGGACATTTCCTCCACAGAAACCCATTGTACACTATTATGTACAGCTGTCTGAATGCTTGTCTGCATTGTGCTGCTTCCTATGAAAGGAAATGAAAATATAGTGTCTCATTATATGTCATGTTACCTGTGACGAGAGCTACTAACTTATTTTTGTTTCAGTGATATTATTACTATTGAAACTGGTGTTTTTTTATTTCCGGATGAGTTAAATAAATTCAGTATATTTACATGGGTCTAGAAAAATATTTTCGTTTATAAAATTTCAAATGAAAAGTCATGTACACTACATATTATGTACATACGGCCTGAAGTGTTTTGACTGCGGTTTGTTGCAAAAGTCAGAATAGATAATGACTCTTAAAAAGTTGTGCTGCGGAATTATTAGATTTAATTGAGAGTGGCAACATTTCAGATATTGAAGGATTGAGTTCTGATGAAAATGAGGACACCCACACACAAGGAAATAATGCTGCAGACAAAGAAAGTGACTAAAAGGCAATTACGAATGATGAAAATAATATTGTTTTGAATGTCCCAGAGCCAGAGGAAAACCAACATGATGTTTTGGAAGACAATATTGAGCACATGTTAAATCTGACAACAAAAAAAAACGGTATCCAGTGGCAGAGGGGTATTTTTACTACCAGACAACCACCAGAATTTCATGTAAACGATACAGTTGAAATTTTAGAGCCATATCAGTACTTCGAAAAATATTTCCCAAGAGAATTTTATTAGAGTACAGCCACGTACACTAACACATACGCTTTGCAAACCGGTTCGACCAAGTTCAAGCCACTCACAGATTCTGAAATAGAGACACTGTTTGCGCTCCACATTGCCTCAAGATGCCTAAACTTTCCCAGATTAAGTATGTACTGGGAGTGCAACCGTTTCAAGAGAAAATGACAAGAGACAGGTTTATTCGAGGAACAATTTACACTTTATAAATAACCTCGAAATACCAGATGGTTGCACAGATGTGTTCTGGAAAGTGCGCCCTATTTATGATGTCCGTAGTCATTGTTTGCAGCTTGATGTAGAAAAAGAAATAGCAATTGATGAACATATGATTCCCTTCACACGAAAGCTTGGCGTAAAACAGTACATGAAAAGGAAAGCCTAACCCATGGGGCATAAAAAACTTTTTATTGTGCAGTACGTCTGGACCAACATATGATTTTTTACTGTACCAGGGTAGTACTTCAGGTTTTGACAATGGTGTTGTAAAGAAATTTGGCTTTGGAACATCAGTTGTTCTCAAACTGATCGAGAGACTGTCGGAACCTGGGCACATTCTGTGCTTCCGACAACTGGTTGGTTCAACTCGTACATTTGTTAACTTTGGAAAGCCAAAATTATTTTCTCCAGTAGAACAACCTGCGAAAACCGGTTTGCAAAACCACAGTTCACCACTGACAAAGTCAAGAAGAATTATGGTAGAGGCTATTGTGAGGAATTGCTTAGTCGTTCAAGATGATGTGCTATCATGCAAATGGCTAGACAACAGAACAGTAACAATGGCCTGTAACTTCATGGAGATTGGGGAAGAAGATGAAAAACTATACGACAAGGCTTCAAAGAAACATGTTCAAGTGCGTAGGCCAGAAATCATCAGAACGTACAATGACGTGATGGGCAGTCTAGTTCTCCATGACAGATTTGTAAGTTTGTATCGGATTGCCTTGCGTTCAAAGAAGTGGACCTTGTGTATGGCCATGGTAAATGCGTGGCTTGAATATAAGCGCGACAGTAGAGCTAATAATGTCACCTGCAAAGATTTTGGACCAACTAGCATTCCATCTTCAAATGGGACAGCCTCCTGAAAGTTGGGAAGACAGTGGGCAAGAAAAGGGGACAACCATCTTCAGACAATGTGCCAGAGGCACTCCACACTCCACCAACAAAAAAAAGAAAAACTGCCAAATATTAACGTGCAGCTTGACAGTGTCGGACACTTACCCGTTCATGATGTAAAGGAGCCTACTCGATGCAAAAACAAATCTCATAGCAGCAAATTCCCATCTCACATATACGTGTGAAAAGTGTAAAGTGCACTTATGTGTTACTCGAGACAGGAACTGTTGTCATTTTTTCACTCTTCCAAATAATGTGAGAGGAAACTGAAATGTGCATCAATGTGCAATAGTCAGAGTTATTGTATTGTTTTATTTCCATGGTCAATGTGTAAAGCAAATTTTTTACAATTTTTATATGTATATATATATATTTTTATTATTGTTTAGCAAGTATGTTTTCGTAGTAATGTTAGTGTTTGTAGTGAACAGCTTAGTTGATTGTAGTACTGTCTACTAATTCTGATGAAATAAGCTACTTGATATACATAAAGTGATAACTTAAGTACAAATGTACAGTATAGGGTACATTGAAAATTGTATATGTAAATATTATAATTAATATTTCATTAGTATTTTCTCATTCTCTTATACCTAAATAGTGAAAAAAATACTTAGGGTACAGTAACATTTTTAATCAAATATAACATCTGCTAGGATTTAAAGCAAACAAATTCATACGTACATAATTGTGTACAGAGGGTCTGAGGAAATAAACTATACACCTAAAATAAATACTTTGACCGGTGTGCAATGAGTAGCTAGTCAATATTTACTTTGAATACAAATCAGTCTCTGGTATGCATTTTGCTGGAATAAACATGAATTAATTTCTTGGCCAAGTGGCATGACTAAAAAGTTAACAGTAGACATAAAATGCATGGAAATTAAAATATCAAGCTGCTGTTGCATTTTTTAAAATATTTAGCAAATGTATAAAACTCCCACAATCTTAAAAACCCCTACTCATTTATTCTATTTACATAATTTTCTGTCATGATGCCGAGTAGTGAACATTACATTCTCTGAGCATTAATATGAAAATGACACAAAAATTATGTTGCAAAAAAAGTTAAAGATAGTCAGGATGTAAATTCTTACCCCGTACCCACTTTTTTCTACATGTTTCATTCCTTACCCAATTACCCTTGCTTCATTTGAAATCTTTGTTTCCTTCATTAATTAAGGCCCATTAAAAAAACCAGATACCCTTGTTGACTTATACATTAAATACTGTCTCACTGATTCAATATGAAGTGTTGCTCTTTTCAATTGGATTCCAAGACCAACAACTCGCAATTCAGACACTGCCCAAGTCTGAAGTCTAACTTTCTTACAAATATATAATTATTTTGCTTACTTATCTACTTTATAATATATTGTTATAACATTAATTCTTTTCTTATAATTTGTGACTAACAGTTTCATTTTTTACTAGATACTATAATGCCTTTAAGTTCTTTTGATTTGTACTTAAATACATTGTTTGTAATACTCAAAATTGTTTACAGGCATTAAGAGATAATGTAGTTACATACAAAAGGTAAAGTAACTTGAAGAAGCAAGCTTTTAATAAGTTACATAGGTTACATAGGTTACATAATTATAAACACCCTTAAAACATTACTTACTAAAAATAAACATTACAGAGTTAGGTTATTCCTGGCTGTATTTGACACCTAAAAGAAATTATCATAAAAGTGTGGCATGTCACAATAAACATACCACATAAGTTGAATTAAAAGTAACCAATGTTGAGTGTTCAGCAGCAGAGTGGGACCAGTAAATTGTGTGAAATTACGAGAAGCAAGAGCTGGAGAAGGCACGCACATGGACAGTAAGATAGGTGAAGGATAAATATAGCAAGCAACAGCAAGCTAAGGAGGACGAAGGGAACTTTCAGACATCAGTGATGTTGAAGGAATTGGGGTGGAACTTATTGAAGAACAGGAGGCAAGTAGAAAGTCTGGTCAGGATGTACAATGTGGTTAATGAAGAGAGAATGAAGTTAGGCTGCTGCTGCCTCTTAACCGATGCAGAGTATAGAGGAACAGGGAGAAGATTCAGAGTTTCATGAACAGAATGGTACAGGATAAGCAGTCTACGTTCAGGTCTATGAATGAGCTGAACTTACTATCGGAGGAGTTGATGAAGGTGAAAGGAATTGGAAATATTATGACGGGTATGGTTAAGCAACTGAGGAAGCAAATATAATTTGCCACTACGTGGCTGTCCAATGGCAAGTGAAATAATTATAAAATACATGGCTATTGTAGCTTACGTAAAAACTGTTTTTCAATTAATTTATTTGATGCAACTGAAGGCTAATTATATTTCCATTATTTTCCATTCCTGGTTTGTAAAAAATATTCTCCCTGTAACCAAAATTTTTCTCCAAGATAAAAGACAGCAGCAAGAAGTTACAGTATTGTCAGTGAAGGAAAAACTTCATATGTCATAGGCTACCAAGTTAGCAGCAGAATTCAGAACAGTTCATATTAACAACTAAACTAAGGAAATAAAGTACCATGTTAAACTGAAATCTGTTTAAAAACTACAAAATGTAAAAAAAAAATTAAATAATTATTTTGCATATTTTTTTCTTTCATCCTTCTTAAAAGTTACCAGTTTTGACATACGAGGTTTTACTATTTACTGACGTCGTGTAGCAGCAAGCATCAAAGAGTATTGCATCCCGCAATAGAGAAAATCACTTAGAATTTATTGGTATGTGGACATGTTGCTCATGTTTCGCAGATCAAAACGTATTTAACGACAAAGTACAAAAAACAACAAAAAAAAGTCGCAAAACACTCAAAAAGCAGAGAAAAAAACAATCCCAGAGGACCTGTTAGTTTTTTTTAAATAAATTAGACAATTGAATATTGACACAACATGTAGACACAGAAGAAAGACACAAATAGAACCAGATTCCCAAAACAAATTATGGAAGTAGACAAAAAACCGTGTCTACTTCCATCTTTTTTTTTTAATTTTGGATATCTGGTTCTATTTGTGTGTCTTCTACGTCTACATGTTCTGTCAATATGACAATTCTATTGACTGAATTATTCTATCCTTAGAATTCATCTAATTTATTAAAAAACTGACAAAATTCTCTTGAGATTGATTTTTTTTTCATTTTTTGTTCTTTTTTGTACTTTGTCATTCAACACAAGTATTATCAGCAAACATGAGCAAAGGCATATGTCCACAAACCAATAAATTCTAATTGTAAACTCTCTTTCCAACAAACATTTTAAAATATCAGAAAAACACTTACTGTAAATTTTTACAGCAACATAGCAGTCACAACTTCAACTTTCTAGGCTCCGAAGCTAATGAACTTGGAAACAACTGAAGCCCAGATTATAAGGTTTAATATTATTTACGTAATGCATTTTTTTAGTCAACTTCTACAAAATGGACTTTATGAACATAACAGGATTTAAACCATTATGTAAAGCAGCATTTAGACAATACAAGCTATAACATTTTTCATACAAACTCTCATGCTAAATTTTTAGGAAATTCCTGCAACAGAATTGCCCTTGGTGACATGGCACGCATAGCTGTTTCCATATTTAGTGCAGTGAAACCCTTCAAAACCGAGCCCTGGTTAATTTATATTTTCCACCTGTTTATATAATTCTGCTGCATGTAAACATAAACATTGTCATGTGCTTTTATTTACACAGCTTGTACAATGTTTACATTTACATTACACTGCTGTGATAGATCTTATCAAATATCTACTCATTAAATGCACAGGCGCTGTATATATGCTATTCTCAATAGTAATCTTCATTATAAATACCTGCAAATTACCGTTACATATCACTGTTCTCTTTGCATCGACTAATTGGTTACGACACACACCGCTGCGTTACTTAATTCGTAAATGCATCTGTAACTCAAAACCGCCACTATAAACACACACGACACACGCAATTCAAGAATTCAAGTTCCGTTCAGAGGCCGCGTTCCGTTACTGCTGATTTCACCAATTCAGTTATCTCAGTAACGTCAGCAGCAGTTCTGAAACTGCTGAGATCACAACCAGGTGTTTTCAAGGGCTTCTGTATAAGCACCCTGTGCGAGGCTAGATGACTACTGAGATTACTGGAGCTGCAGAGGTTGTGTAGTGTCAGTAAAATAAGCGATGGCGGGAGTTTTAAAAATGAGTGTAGAACTTATGGATGTTACGAAGGTTAGGTGATATAATTACAGGATTTTTGTGGCTGTGGAACATGCACAACAATCTAACTAAAGTAATACAGGGTCAATGTAATTATATGTATGTGTATATTTATATACACATATTTATAAGTATATATAAGTTACTTATTAATAGAAGATGTTAGAATGACTATGCACTCGTAAACTACGTGCGTTTTTGGGCATAAGATGATTTAATGAATTGTATTTCAAGCCAAATTGGTTCTCTTAGGGCCGGTTTCACCACGCAAGATTAACTTTGTAGAAAATTATGATAACATGATCAAGATTACAAGTAAATCTTCCATTTTAATCTTGATAAAGTAGCTTGTGTTTCACCACGAAATATCTTCCTCCAAGAAAATTAAGATATTATCGCAATTTTCTGAACATGGGTGTCTGTCGAGTTGCCTCAAACGTACGAAAACTCCCGAACAGCTGTCGGAAATTCCCGAGTACGTATGTTTATGATGTTGTGGCTGTAAGGACCAAGGCCAGCAGAGGCCATCACTGATGTTTTGTTTTTTGTATGATGTTATAGTGTTGCGATCGTCGACGTGAAATACAAGTCATTTTTTTAAATCTGTAATAAAGGCCAAATTTTTCTAGCACATAAAATCGAAACTATACCGCAACAGAAAATTTTATGTGTTTAAAATAGGTCGGCAGATAATGTTACACAACAGCAAAAATCTGCAGTGTCGAAGAAGTTATTTAGGTTAATTTGCAATTGAAATGTGCGAGAGTTTGTACATTATATCTTATGTAATTTGTTGACGTAACAGCTTTTTATTAAAATTACCCTATAACCATCAACTCAAAATACATCATATATTTTTTTTATTCGTGGAAGGAATAATTATTTTGTGTTATTTTGACACAAAAACAATCTGAAGTCAGCATCATTATGTTCTTCAAAATAATACACCTTTCACGGATTCTATGTGGCCGATGTCACTCTCTAATGTTAAAGTTGCACATCCTTTGAGCCATTGTTTTAATACACTTTTTGAATTGCGAATTGTCAGACCTCTCCCAATTGTGTGTTTACAAACATATGTTATGAGTTAATCTCGATAATGTGATTTAAGCGGCAGAAAATGGCAGATAAACTATTTAATCTCGTTAACCCGAGAAAATTGTGATTAAGTGTGTGGTGAAACTTAAATGACAGAAAATAGAGGTATTTTACTAGGCCTACTTAATATTGATACTATTCTTCGGCCATTATATCAGTTGATTCAATTTGTTGTTTGTATTTACAACCTGTTTTATTACTGTATTGATCATTCCGAAACTATTCTCACTGAGACAGACCTACACGATTTCCACTAACACCGAAACTGTCCAGATACTGCTGGCAGTAAACTCAGTAATCTCAGTTGTTTCAGCAGTAACGGAATGTGGCCAGTGTACTGCCATGAACGACAACACAATTCACAAAAACAATAAACAATGTATTTTATTCATGGGCAAAACAGAAAAAAAATGCTATACCTAATTTGATATGCCCAGGCTGGCGATTGTAAAACTTAACAGATTACAGACTTCACATCATTTAGCAACGATACTCATAAACAGTTACTTCTAATATTTTTTAATGTGTTCATCAGAAACCCATATTTATTACGCAACTAACACACTCATGACTCAACTCGCTTTCAAGCAAGCAGCAAAGCAGCAAAAACCTAACTCTGGTGCCACCTGTCGATGGAATATAGAACTACTTCTGTGGCACGAGCATTAGAAACAATGTGTCAACGAGTTTTGAATTCAGCGGCAATTTCATCACTTTGTGGTGGTGCTTAATCAAGACTAAAGGCCCTGCTACATAGAGACGGTGAGATTGTCGCTGGCGTGTTGTTGTCGGGTCGGCGTCGTTCATTTCCTTGCTGCGTGCTACAATGGGAGAGTCGTTGCTTTGCTGGTGAGTTTAGTTCCCGCAATACATAACAGAAGGCAGCTCTATAGCCAGTTGTGGTTTTCTTTTTATATTTGCAAAATTTTGTTGCAAATGGTGCAGTAAATACTTTTAAATAAGTTCAATACAAATCGTAGTGGACGCGAATAGAAACTTTTCACTTTAAATTGGCTCGTAATTTTCGTGGCGCATATATATGGCTAATCAAAAAACTGTAGTGGCCATCTGATGATCGCGAGTCGGTGGATTGTCGGCGAGTTGTCGGTGAAAGATAAAAGTTGGCCATCTCCACCGTCCCCGACAACACGACGACTCTGACGTCATGGTCACATTCTCCAATCAGATGGCAGAATGGCAACGACTGGGCACCGACCGACGACTCACCGTCTCTATGTAGCTGGGCCTTAACTGCACTACCAGTAGGTATGTCAGTAAGATGATAAATATTTTTATAGTATCTGATATACAGAGGTCGATTGCATTTGATGTTCTTCCATAAATGTTGTATTCAAATAAAAAAATACACAGAACTACATGCAATGATTCGCTACCAACCATACAAACAATAATGTAACCATTGTCAACGTCGACTAATATGCAGTAACGGATAGTAAATTTGGCAAAGGTTAATTCTTTACTGCTCACTTTATTTCGAATAACATATACCCTGCTCCTAAGCTGTAAAGACCCAAGTGAATCTGGCAACGAGAAGGGTAAAATAATATTTAGATATCTTGTCAGCCTACACCATTCAAGGCACATGCCCCTTGATTCATCTACTCTCTGCGATTCCAGATTCAAGTGTGAAGAGTACAAATACTTCACTTCCAAAAATATAATTACATATTTTTATTAGTAAGGTCACTACTGTTCAAAACTACCCAAATATTATCTCTGGGACATTTCTGGAATAATAAAAAAAATGCTTACCCTTGTCTGATCGATGACATCTACGATCGCCACCAGTTTTCCTCTGTACACGCCATCACACACGTACGCAATGCGACCTGATTCCACGAACCTTTCAAACGGCTGTAAGTTTAAAATCACATGAACAAAATAATCTTATTTTGCAAGTAAAAAGTTATACGTCTTACGTGTTTATACCACGTGGTGTATCAAAAATTTAATTTTTTTTACTTAATACAACATACATAGCCTAACAAGAAAAGAAGCAACTTAAATGTGCAAATTTTGATTGTTGATAAAAATAACAAGAATTACAGCACCACAAGAAAGAAAATTTACATGCTCAAAAACCCTTACTACATTTCCCAAACCTCACCATTTCGTTAAAGAAGATAACTTCCTCCGGAAAGAAACCAAAGACGATATAAGAGACCACAGTACTATGGCGATGGCATGTTATACTAGATATTCATATCCCATTCCAAAAAATCAGTACAGCAGCAGTGTCCATTAAGCTGGCGATCACGGTCTGAGGACGGAATTCATTGTCATCTCTCGAGTGGCTTGAGCAAGATGATCTTATTTGCTGAGTATGAGTTACTCGACCTTTCTTAAGGCCTTGTCACACTGTCAAATTTTTTTCTCCAACTTTTTTATTTATTTATTTATTTATTTATCTTTGCCACCTGTTTATCCCAATTTGAGTAGATAAATCTACTCGGGGATGTAGGTGTTGTCAAATATACATACACTGTATTTTACGATAAAGTTGGAAGATGAATATTTGATGAAAAGTAGTCATCCGATTTTTCTGTCAAATAAGGTATCAAATACATGTATTTTTAAGGTAAATATCCAACTTTTGGTGGCTACAGGCAGGGAAAACCTGCAAATGTCAGGGAAATTTAGTGTGTCAGGGAAAACAGGGAAATGTCAGGGGATTCAGGCATTGTGCACGGAATTTTGTTGAAAACATACCTATATTGTCGGTGTGTCATTTTTACACAGTAATTAGATGCATTCATCTGCATAAAAATTATATTCTTCTGGTTTATATAAATGGCATAGGGTCGGGCTTACCATTCTCTGAGTTAACCTGCAGGTAACTACCGATAAGTTAAACTTAACTGGCACTTTATCTAAAGTCTCGTCTTACCACTTGATTTATACCTCTGTGTAACTACCCAGGGGCTTATTCATAGTCGTTTTTGACCCGGACTAGTGCGGGATTATCGTCGGACTAATTTTTGTCTTATTCATAGACGCGGACTAACAGCAGTCCGAGTCAGGACCAACCCTGGACTAACTGGCACAAGATGATCTCAGGATCATCTCGGAACTATCTCATGACTATGAATAAGGCCCCCAAAGGTTAGCTAGAAATGTAGTTAGGTTGCATAGACTGTGGGCTGTATGCAGAGACGAATCTAGTGTCCACTAAAACTTGAAATCGGCACTAAATCCGAATTTTCGTATGCATAGTCACATCTAGTGCCAGTGCCCACTCGTTTCGCACTAGTTTTTAAGTGCGAGAATCTAGTCGACGAGAGACCACCCTAAATTGGAATCTAGTGGAGCTTTCAGAAAAATGGCGGGTCAAGAATTGTGTT
>PNEQ01071572.1:0-12927 GCA_003012365.1 Medauroidea extradentata
CGTCTGCAGTTCTGCTTCATAGATATTGGCAGCGTGCCTTTGAACTGTGACGTTTCTCATTTGACTGTACCAATCACAATAAGGTTACTTTAACACCACACGTCTGTGATTTGCGTGTAAAACCCCACGACACACGAATGTCAAAACATCCAATCTCTGACCGTGAAGCAAGTCTGCAGACGTGCACACAAGTCACTGATACAAAGTGAGGCAAATTTCTTTTCGCGAAAAGTTCATGTCTCTAATCATAATACACAAGAGTATTTCCTTTATGGAACCTGTATTGTTTTTAGTTACTGCACATGCGATAAATAGGCATATTATGAATCATTATGGCATTTATTGTAATTTTTCTGTAATTTTTTTTGTGTACGGAATTTCTGAGAAAAATGCGGGAAATGTACTGAAAATATACTAAAAATTGGAATTGGAATCTGGCTGGACACCCTGAAGCATTCTTAATCTTTAGACCTTTAAGAATCGTGAAGGTGAAAGTTCCAAAGTTTGTAAATAAATCAGCAAGAAAATATTCAAACAAAAAAAAATCTCTCAAATTAAAACCCAAAGTAAAATGCAAGCTTCATACATTACAAACATCTATCAGGGAAAATATTGATGAATCGTCATTTAGCAAACTTCCCTGAAGCATCGGCATCATCTTCCAAATTTCGATGTCTTCTAACACTCAAATAAAATTAAAACATTGAGAAAATGAGATACTTCTTAAAATATTCTCTCCCCCTTGAGCCAGATCTAAAAGGGGGAAAGGGGGCATGTGCCTTGGGCGGCAGTGTTAAGTGGCAGCAAATTCTACAGATTTGAATTACTACTGCTCATAAAAATTGTGCTCAAATATTGGGGTGAGGGGGGGCAAACATCACTTAGGCCCCCTATAAGAAAATCTGGACATCTGGACCTGCCTCCCCCTATCACTATACTTCCTCTGCGCCATAACTAAACACTACAAATCGATGCATGCGCGACACCCGCGTCCCTCTACCAACGTAGCCCGTCGTGCGCACCATGCCCACTGATACGGAATGGCAAAGGTGGCAGTACCACCTCCACATATGGGAACGCGCTCAACAACGTGCACGCAAGAGGTAGCGGCATCCAGATGCCACCCCCTGTGACGTCGGGTGCATGCAGTGTGTGCAGCAACGTGTGAGAACTATCGTTTATTGGTAGGAAAGTGCCCTGCTGACGTAAAGCCATGCTAATTGCAGCATTGAATGGTTAAATTCTGTACTGTAGTGAGAGGAACAGCCACATCTGGACGCACAATTCCCACCACATGCACCCTACGGGCAACCAAGTACACTACAGTGTCAACATATGGGCTCATGTTGTCAACAATAATTTGTTGGGACCATATTTGCTACCTGACCACCTCAGCGGAGTCCATTACTTAACATTTCTGCAGGATGTATTGCTGGAATTGCTGAAGGAAGTACCATTGGCAATTCGCTGCACCATGTGGTTTCAGCATGATGGGGCACCACCCAGTGGCGTCTCCTGAACAAAGGTGGTGGGCATGCTGTCAGGGGTATTTTTGTTTTATAAAGGAACACAGTTGCCCGTAATACATCAGGTATGGAAAAATTTGGATTTCAAGGTGCAAAATGGTGCTATTTAAGCAGATTTTTCATCTAAAATTTAAATGTTCTGCTGGGTAAAATTATTCATATTTTTTTGAGAAATGTTTGGAAAATACATTTTATTTAAGGAAAATGTTTTTCAGATAAACTTTTTTTAAGATTATGTATAAAAATAGGAGGGAGAGGGTTATATCGCCTAAACACGTCCCTGGGTTCTATTCCCAAAGAACTCGTTCGCAAAATTTCAGTTGAAAGTTACATACTCATAACATTTCATATAGACATGAGACACAAATATATAGATGAATAATCACACTGAAATTGAATATATTTGTACAAAACTGTTACTGTAGCAATTGTTTGACAGTGTCATTTTCCTCCATTGTCAATGTGTGACATAAACACTACCACAGTAGCATTTCTGAAAACAAGTAATGTTAATATAAATAACATTAATTACAAATTATCAGCGTTAAAAGTACTGTAATTAAAATAAGTTTATACAGATGAATACAATATGTGCGTTGCGGATTACGTCCCGTCTTATAAAACGTGATCACAAACCTGCCCTGAGTCATGGAAGGACCTGAACAACCTTTAGCATTTTTCGATGATATCAGAATGCTTGCACAGTGTCAGCGGCTAGATATTGTCAGGGCGATCTTCAAACAACAGCATGCCTTGCCTCCCCTTACTAAAGCATCAACATTGGCCACTAGCCTACCCCTTCCCTTCTTACCGGCTGCGTGTGCAACTTTCTTCCCTCCCACGGCACCATAATTCTGACACCCTGAGCGTGCAGCTAGCGGGCAGCACGCTATAGTCTTGTCTCTCTCTACTTTCTGTTTCCTACACACTTGGCTTGGCTTTCACAAATGACAATGCGACACACAGGCGGGAGCCGGGCGACCAACGATGTGTTCGTCAACAAAACAGAATGCACTACCCCTGCTCCCATCCTTTTTTTGAAACTTTCTGGTAAATAGGTAGTACAGTTTTATGATTTTTTTAACGTAACATTTAAGGTTAGCACACATAGAATATACGCCACTGGCACCACCACATTTTTCTGCTGCAGTATGCCGCCATCTTAACACCACGTTTGCAGGTCGCTGGATATGCAGAGGAGGCCCATCCATTGGTCGGCTCGATCTCCATACCTGACACCATTGGATTTTTATAGGGTCATGTCAACTCCCTGATTTACGTGACGCATGTGACTAGCCAAGAAGATCTCGTGGCACATGTGATAACCGTATTTGATTGTGTACATGTCATACCAAACATTTATGTATGAGTCCAGGCCAACCTGATCTGCCGTTGGCAGCTGTGTGTTGAAGTAGGGGGACGGCAATTTGAATAGTTATTTAAATATGTATTGGCAGTGGCGTATCCAGAGTGGGGTCAAGGGTGCCAATGGCCCCCCACGAAATCGAAAGACTCAAATTTAAAAATTTAAACCTAATACTGCATAAACATATTTAAGAATGTTTTCGGCAATTTAATTACTAAAATATTCACAAAAAAAGCTGTAGCATGTATTTTTAAAAGTAATCAATCATGTGTCTAGTCCACTGGAAGCTGAAATTAAGTGTATTTTGTACTAAGCTGCAAGAATTCATATCCGGGTCAAAGCCTCTCTCTCTCCCGTCTACTTTTTATTTTTTTTCTAATTGCTGTCTATTGGCACAGCAGGGTTGCAGGCTGGTCAGCCTCTACCTACCCCTTGAGCCACACACTTCAAACAACAATAGCACTGCCTGCTCCAAGGGATTAGAAAGTGTGCCGAGTTTGGTATACGCATGACCTGACTCTAGTCTCAGTCTGTAGACTGAAGATATCACATCTGCAGTGTTGTAACTGTCTGTGCCACATTAGCTTTTTCAAGCCATTTTTACGCTGCTTAAAATGTATTTTTATTTTTTGTGAAGTTACATTGCACGAAAGTTTTGATATGTGTAACAAAAAAAAGAAAAGGAAGTAATCTATTGTCATATTTTAACAACGTGCCGAAGCAATATGGAAGGAAAGATGACAATCCTGATTTAATGGTATCAGTATGGTTCAAAATTAATTACTTCATTGATGTATGGGCAGTTAAAGTGTTGCTTATTATTACCGTAAATCGGGGAATTTCAACCCTGCGGGGATAATTTTGCTGTGTTCTATATTAATTTTTTTAGTTCTGAGGTTATTTTATGAAAGTTGGGAGTCTAGTGTTTAAAAACTACATTTGTTTTTCAGGTTAAAAGTTTTAGGGAAAACACAAAGCCTAACATTTTGAGTGAAATAAAGTGCAAATTGTGTGAGTAAGACTGCTAAATTACGTAGTGATAGAACAGTTTCAACTTCTAGATGTACATGCAAGTTTTTTCAACAATTTTGAACTTTGTATTTTAAATTCAACTGACGCCATCAAACCTTCATTTAGGCCAACTAACATACAAACTAAGGGAATGTCCTCATCCACTCAACAATGCCCAATCAAAAATTTTAAGGGTATATACCCCTAAAGAAGTAGATGCTAAGAAATAAGTTATTTATACATATTTTTTTAGAAGTTCAACTATTTAAGGGGTATGGAAAGTTGAGGTGTCGAGCAAACGACTGGAAAATTCAATAGTCGATAAAAACTAAACTACTCAACTTATTTCAATGAAAATGTTTTGCAGATAATACATTATATTTATGAACGTATATTTATATAGCATTGGATGGTGGTATGCTTTGCTTTCTAGTAAAAAAATAAAAATATGTGTTTAGAAAAATAAGGGATAGAAACCACAAAATCCATAAAAATTGAAAACTGTAAATTCCATAATTTTTAATACGACAATATACATTACTCTAACCGACTTTAAAAAATCGCCTACTCGAATTTTCTATCCAAAAATCTCTGCACAATAGTTTTAGAGATGTTAAAATTATTTTGAAATCAATATGTGAATATTTTTTAAAGTCTGTTAATTTAGAGTCGTGTACATTGTCAAATTTTAAATTATAAAAATTTAAGTTTTTAATTTGTATGGATTTTATGTTTCTAGCCCCTTTTTTTCTAAATACCAATTCTAATTTTTTACTCGAAAGCAAAGTATACTACCGTTCAGTGCTATATAAATATACATTAGCCAATATAATATCTATTTGGCAAAAAAAGAGTAATTTAGATTTAGTCGTTCGCTATAGACACCTTAACTGGCGCACGGACGGCGTTTCAGCGTGTCACGCGTATTCTTAAACTATCCATATTATGTTTATCTACAAAAAGAACACACACTTGAAACTATGCTTCTATGTTTTCAAAAATTCAACGCGCTTGTTAGAAACATGATTTTCGAGCCTCTCAAAATGGCTAAAAACTGGTTTTTAAGATGCTGTAATGCAGATTATATTACCTGAATTTGTAAAGTGCAATGTGAGAGGCATGCGTGGATCTTTGCTTCATACTATTCAAAAATAAAATGTGTAGGAAATAAGACTACAAGAAAAACCTTGAACGCCAGTTTGGCGCGCTGCAAATAGAGGCGATATGCTTCTCGTCAAGCGTGGGAAACTGGCTCTTATCGCTACGCAGTTCCCACGCGTCAAAGGCGGAAATTCGACACCGGTGAAGACTCTTCTTAAGAAATAAAAAAAGGTGTGAAAATTTTTTTTAATGAATCACTGAAATAGCTCGATCCTGATGAGCAATAGCAGAGATTTTTACATCAATAAAATAATTCCTTAAAAAGTTAATTAACAATTTTTCAAAATCAGACTGTTAGGAAGTGCAAAACATAAGATATGCTTTATTAGAATGACATCTAAAAGTATTTTCGTAATTTTACAAAATATAATACAGTAATATTGGAAACGGATAAAATGTGTCTCTCAGTAGCTCTTGGACCTGTTGACAAAATGTGGCATAATATTGAGATGTTTTTGCTTCAGAATACTGCTTACGCAAATACCAAAAAGTGCTTTCAGGATCTTTTGTGTTTCAACTATTAACAAAACGAAAATATGTTTTTACATAATATCTAGTACGTATCCTTAAGACCAATTAAATATGAATATAATTATACCCTTCCGAGGTCTTGGTATTTATCTAATCACATGATTAGCTAAGCAGAATGATGAAGTGGTGATTAAAATTGATCCTTTTCTCATTGTATCTTAAACCGTATATTTATCTTAACAGTGAGTAAAGAAGACACATGCAAGTATGTGTATGGTTGCAATTGGCTATATGTAGTGCTCTGAATGTTTTATTTCCACGTGCTCGTTACGGAGGAATGATAAATATGGACAAAATTGAGCTAATTTTTGGTGAAACTTTAGTAGTTTTTTATCGTGAATTGTTTTGTTTTATATTAACTGATTAAAATAGTTTATAATGTTTGCAAGAAACACATTACTTATTTGTGATAGTTCTTTAAGCTCGTGTAATTTATGTTATGTGAATAAAAATTAATGAATGAAGTTGTACCTTTTTTCATAAAATAATAATCTTACAATAATTTTGTGGCACACAAAATAAATGCCGTTTACCGATGTGAACGAATTGTACTCTTATGACATTTTTTTACCTCTCATAGTTTTCACGTAATGGCTTGTTAAAGTCAAAATTTGCATGTTTCCGTCTTAAGGACTACACTAAAACCAACAGATATACCAAATTGAAAAAAATTCACATTGTAAAAATACTTCCCATGTTACAATTTGATGGACATAAAACCAAGAATAAAAATTTGTGTATTTACCGGTAAATAAAAATGCTGAAATTTAAAAGAACAATTAAAAAAGAATTCAGTAATTTTTTTAAAAATACTAAATTATTTTATTTTGTGGTTTAACATAGCTGAACTTACAACATCATTTTTTAGCTTGAATTTTTTCAGTTTGATAAGTGAGTTGGTTTTAGTGTCATCCTTAAAATGGAAACCTGCAAATTTTGGCTTTAAAGAGCCATTACATGAAAACCTTGCGAGATAAAAAAATTTCATAAGAGAAAAATTTTGTCACACTTTGTCAAAAATAAGAAAAAAAATATCAGGTACAAATAAATTATAAAAACATGGTGATAAAAATTGCCGTAGACAGTGCCCTTAACGTTGAAATCTACATAAAGATTTTAAAATTTAGGAGTACAATGTAATGTCTGAAAAGCATTATGATATTTTAAAAATAAGTTTACTAGCATGCAAAAATTAACACTAATTTATGCCGTCGACTCGCATAGAATGACAGCCGAATAAAGACGTTGTAGCATGTGCCATGTAAACATAATACAGAAGTAAATTAATCTCGTTCATGCAATACAAAAGACACAAATTCATATTAATACTCAATTTTTTAAAGAATGGTTCGGTTCGGCTAGTTCTGTTCATGCTTATGCAAGATGAAAAATTCGACAGCAAAATCATTGTGTTGTGAATTTAAATTATTTGTGTGCATTTAAGCAAAATTCTCTAAACGTTCTTATTTATCCACTGGAAGCCATTAATAGGTAGGTAATACGAGTGTGACAGGTGAATTCGTAAAGAAAATGAACAGAGCACCAAAGAGGCATGCAGCGATTTTGCTGCAGTCTTGAATTTTGCTACACTCGTCAGCGACAAACTTGTTCCTCTTGGTGTATAGGGACTGACTAGCCAACAACCTGTCGGTAACATGTCTGAAAAACATATTTATGTGATCTTAAAAGGTGAAAGGTAAGGAGTAAAGTCAAACAAATGCTGTTTCTGTTTTACAAGTTCGGTTGTTATTTTTCTCAATACATCAGTTTTCAAAAAGCAGTTACATCAATTTTAAATGTGTCACAAAATGTTTAAAATGTGTGCTATATTTTTAAAATAAAGGTGCATATTTGGACTGTGTTTAATTCTAATATGTAAAGATACTGACAATACTTTCGGCAGTTTTGTGTAAAACAAAACACGTGTGACATGTTATGTATCACAGTTCATGTGCTACGAGAGAACTTCCTTTAACTTGTAACGACCCCTGAGGGGGTGAGCAACACCATAGGTACACCACTGCACCCTAATATCACTCACCAAAGCAATCATTCAGAAAATAATTTGCCCACCTGCCAACGTTACAGGAAAATGTAAACACTCATTATCAAGTGGGTTGATGCTCCAGGGGATGAACTTAATGGAAAAACCAATAGAATTCAATAGAAACAATTTATTATATTATAGAAAAAGGCAATAAGGTACAAGGTATTTTAATCATTTCACCAAGGTATTGGATCAATGTTCGCCGAAAATACAGAAAGCTCTCACTTTGAATCATATAAAAATTTACAATGTAAAAGTGCATCCAACCTAGCACTTATATAGATCCTTTTAAATGACATTCTCAGTTTTATGTAACATCTGGTACAATATCGACATTTAACACACTATAAACATTATTCCCTTATGTACCAAAGTAATTAACAAGGCAATAACAATTTTCTCATGTTTACTGTTTAAAATTACCAAGTCATTGAATGACATTTTCCCTTTTAACACATAGGATGCGACCGGGATAAATACACTTAATCATGCGCCTAAGAAAGAAAACCTGATTTTTACTAAGTTCACGACGCCACGCTACATTATAGATATTCATTATCTATCACACAAATTTCCAAAATATGCCCTAAATATAAACAAATAATGATATGCCTAGTGGGCGATCTGACCCCAATTTCGGCCCTTTTATGTCCTCCAACACAGCGCAGTAACTATCCTCAATAAGCCTCCCATGGAAAACATACTTAACTTTAAATATTTCGTCGATGCCTCGCAGAAAAGTAGTTTACTTCCATAATAAATCGATGATCGCTATCCCGGGCAATGAACCAAGGACACGACGGTGATGATCTGGCCCTAACCAGACGAAGAGACCCCTCGCCAAGGTCCGGACTCGGTACATAAGGAATTCCACCACCATCCCCTCTCTCGGGAATAAAAGAGTTCATGACGATGAACACAGTGCTTACTAAATAATCCAACCATGTATCAATCCTCATTTACGACACACGAAAATTTAAGTTGAAAAAGAGGGAGCCACCAGTCTACTAGGAGTTTCCACAAACACTCACAACGCATCACTAGTGTACGGCGCTTGCAAATTGTTGCAAGCCAACATTAGTCTAGTCTGAGTTCGAGGAGTCACGGCAATAGTTGTGCGTGCAGGAGCCCGGTGCGGGCAGACACCAGTTAAAGGGGTAAGTGTTTCGTTTCGTTACATAAGTCCATGTTCCCTAAGCATACCTACACACTGATTACTATCATTCTCCCCAATGTCTACCGTTGGTTTCATTTTAACACCAACGGAATTTTACTATGCCATTTCTCCATTACGAACTTCTAATAACTTCTATTTTTAAGCTTAGTAAGTTCTTTAAATAATCAAAGTTCTCCAACGTAGCACAAAAAATATTTAATAATAAAGTCACAGCAAGTTTAAGGTAGCGTAACCCACGCCATTATTACCGTCTGTCTTACAAGCAATCGCAACAGTACTGCTATAGGAAATTCGCAATCACAACAGTTTTGCTTAGCGAAATCGTAACGTAATATTCATACGGGAGCACTCAGATCAAACCAATTACTATTATCACAGTTTATCCATGGATCCATGGAATAAATACGTTTAAGAAAGTCTGCACTGAATTTATAAACCAGAATAAAATGTGTAATCTTACAAGGCGCGCAAACGGCGCGTCAAATGTAACGGGGGGAAGAGTCTCAGCATTTGCCATGCAATATTCTATTACTTGTTCCACTATTAACATGAACACGTTTCATCCTCCCCCCCTACAGTTTTCACCCAGGTGAACAGATGAAAAACAGTACAAACAAAAATCTCTCACATCACAAAAACAGAACTGAAGATGGCCAGGCTTCATCCCATCTTGTGATGTGGTGTACCATTCTTAATTTGAGATGACTTGACGATGACGAGTCTTGAATCTTGATCTCTGGTCCAGATATTTGAGATTCGCAAAGATGAATGCTGATTTGGAGCAGAATACGTAATGGAGCAGAAGGAGCAGCTCTCTCCGAAGACGATACCAAAAAAAAAATAAACAATTTACCCGTGTCAATATCTCCACAACAACAAAAAAGGTTTTCTTTCTTAATTACATTGGGGTTTTACATTTCCAGACAAACTTAACACTTCTGTACTCATAGCAGTTCTAATACATTCACTATCAACAATAGTAATCTCTTTCTTCCTCTTTTACAATAATTTATATTGATAAATCAACCAACATTTAAAAGAAATGTGATAATTTATTCCAAGGTGCAGTAGCATTAATCATTTATGTCATTTATTAATCATTTATTATATTATCTCAATTTCTTTCCTGTGTAAGCTTCTTTAATATTTGGACAAACATAAGCAAGCAATGATCACCAACTAGCATTACGCTACGCCTATCACTAATAACAATCAATATTAACTGCAATGATTATACCTTACATACCATACAACACACAATACTACAATAAAACAACCCTTATCTAAGTTATACTATAACAATTTCCCTTTTTCCCCCTCTCAATATATACATATATAATGGAGTATAATACTCTAACCTTTTTGGCAACCGCCAAGGGTACCATATTATTATTGGGGTTACTCTCTCCTTTTCCTTTTGATTGTAATAACAACATTACAATCTTACAACAATACATGACCCCAAACCTTGAATATGTCATTACGGTTGTCCATAATTATTTTGGCTGATGATTTAACGTCGGGCCACACCTGACGGATCTGATCGTCTAGTTATTGGTCAGAAACCGTTTACAATTTCTCACGTGGGTCTTGAATCTTTTGACTGGGGAACTAGGGTCATGCACTAAAAAAGGTAACAGGAGTTAACTTTTGTACTATTTTATAAGGCCCAAGCCAGGAAGGAGCCAGTTTACTAGAAAACTGATCAAATTTAGAGCTCAAAAGGTGCGAGCGAACTAAAATCAAATCACCAACATTAAACATTACTGGAATTTTGCTTACATTATATTTTTCCTCGGCCCTTGCATGATATTTCACAAGATTGTCTATGGCACTTTTCCACTTTTCTTCCAGCTGTGTAGGATCCGCAGTCTCCCAATCATCATCTACAAGACCCCACACATTTACCATAGGGTGAAACAATCTCCGCCCGAAGAATAATTCTGAAGGGCAAAATTTAGTGGAACTATTGACCACATTATTAAATGCCAATGATAAATACGGAACCAAATTGTCCCATTTACGTTGGGCAACTTCCTGGAAACATTTTATAGACATTTTTAAATTACGGTTATAACGTTCAACTAGGTTACTTTGAGGATGATATGGCGAAATATGTACCAACTTCACTCCCCAGTTGAAACACAAATTCTTTACTTCGACACTCGCGAAATTACTCCCGTTATCAGATATCAATGAAATTGGTGAGCCAAAGAAAGGGAACAAATGTTTACCCATTATCCTACAAATTTCACTGGCCTTCTGAGTGCGCATAGGAAAATGAAAAACGAATTTTGAGAACCCATCAACCGTTACCAGTAGGTATACATTCCCAGCACTTGATCTAGGTAGGGGACCAAATACATCAACATACAGCCTTTCCCATGGATATTTAGCGGGAACCATGCTGTATTGTCCCTGCCGTACAGTGTTGCTAGGTTTAGATTTCTGGCAGGTTTCACAAGTACGGACCCTTTGAGTGATCTCGTCTACCATTCCTGGCCAAGTAAACAATTGAGATATTCTAGATAAGGTCTTATCTATGCCTAAATGGGCACCAAAAACCGATTCATGGTAATACTTGTATACCATACGTCGCATATTTTCGGGGACTAAAGCACAAAATTTCCCCTTTTTGCTCCGCTCACCAACCAATTGCTTATAAACTACATACTTAGTTTGCCCAACATCTTCCCTAACCTCTTTACAAAAGTTATCTAACTTCTGACAGTCCTCCAACTTACAAAATACCTCAAGAAATTGTTTCAACAAATTTATCTCAGCCTTCTCTGCCCCTTCTTCCTTCATGATTAAACAACTATCCACCTTATCCTTTCCCCCTACATTCATTCTATTTTCTTTATCACGCAGTTTTACTACCCTATCCTTTCTTACACCTTCCACTCCCCCTTCTTCAATTTCCACACTAGTATCTAAGTTCCATTGATTCTCATCATACATCCTGGATAAAAAATCCGCAACGACATTGTTGACCCCCTTAATGTGATTAATGTTATAGTTAATCCTGGTAAGCCTGACTAACCATCGTGCCAACCTACCCCCAGGTTGCTTAGAGGCCAACAACCAACTCAAGGCCTGATTATCGGTGTATAATTCAAATTTACCAATCTCTAGATAATCAGACAACCTCTCCATGGCCACAATACAAGAAAGGCATTCCTTCTCGTAGATGGTAAACTTCCTCTCCGCTAATGTCAGTAAACGACTAGTGTAAACTATTGGTACGAATTTATCCTCAATTTTCTGCTGTAACACAGCTCCTACCGCAAAGCTTGAAGCGTCAACAAACAGGTGAAAAGTTTTACTAAAATCAGGCAAATGTAAAACAGGGTGAGTAACCAACTTGTCCTTTATTTCCCGAAAAGCCTTATCTTGTTCTGCACCCCACTGAAATCCCACATTCTTACGTTTAAGAGCATTAAGAGGCTCCGCCAAGGCTGAAAAATTACAAATGAAACGAGAATAAAAAGCTGCCATACCTAGAAATCTTCTAACCCCCTTGATATTTTTTGGTGCGGGGCACTCAATGACACATTTTATTTTCTCGGGGTCAGATTGCAAAGTCCCATTACCAATAATAAACCCAAGGTATCTAACATATTCCTGGGCCCAAGATATTTTATACGGGTTCACAGTTATTCCTGCCTTCCTCAATGCATTTAAGGTGATATTTATATGATCCAAATGTTCGTCGAAAGTATCACTGTATATGCAAACGTCATCTATATAGGTGAACAAAAACTCAAACATAAACTTTCCCATTATCTTATGTAATATTTTACTCATCACCTGAGGACCACAATTTACACCCATGGGCATTCGGGTCCATTGATATAACCCCCAAGGAGTACAAAACGCTAAAGGTGGTCGAGAATCTGGATGCAGTTCACATTGCAGGAAGGCCGAATTTAAGTCCAAAACAGTAAAGTATTTGGCCTTTCCTAAATATTGGAAAACAGATTCCATTACAGGTAGGGGAAATTGTGGGGCCTTAATTTTACTATTCACCCTACGAAGATCTGAAATTACTCTCCATTGCCCAGGAGCCTTCTTAGGCAAAAGAAATGCGGGACTAGAATAATTACTA
>PNEQ01071573.1:0-12925 GCA_003012365.1 Medauroidea extradentata
TAACGAATGCAGGGTTTTATTTGTTTGTTTGCATAGGTAGGTAACATGTTCACGCCACGTTAAAGTATCATTAAAATAAACGCCTAAGTTTTTTACTGTTTTCGATAAGATAATTGGTTCACCGTTAAGCATGATTTTCGGGGCTTTAGCGATGTTTGACGTTTTGAGAAGTTTATTAGATCCAATTATAATGCATTGTATTTTCTTAGGGTTTAATTTTAGTCCACGCTTTATTGACCACTCTAGAATGTTTGATAGTTCACGATTCATTACATCAATAGATAACGTTATATTACCTGGATGTACAGGAAGATAGATTTGGAAATCATCGGCATACAAATGGTATTTACAATGTAATATTTGCTTTGGTAGGTCATTAATAAAAATAGAGAACAATAACGGGCCCAGCACAGAACCCTGAGGAACTCCTTTTTCTACTGCACGCCAAGCTGACTGATTTTCTCCGCAAACGACTCTTTGATAACGATGTCTGTTAGTGTGTGTGTCTGTGTATCTGACTTAACTTATGTGTATTTCGTTCATCCAGTGTTGTTATTGTCAAAATTGCGGCAATTTATAAATTTTTTTAGCATACTATAACAGATCTTAGGTAAAGTTTTTCAGAATTTTAACAAACGTGGTACATATACACTACATATAAATCTGACTTGATTTTTTTGTATTTCGTTCATCCTGTGCTCATATTTTATAAATGGCAGCCATTTTTATATTTTAAACAAAGCACATCATATCTTATGAAATGTTTTCCAGAATTTCGCCAAACATAGTACACATATACTGTACACAAATGTGACTTGACTTTTGTATATTCCGTCCATCCGGTATTGATATTTTAAAATTAGTGGCCATTTTTATATTTTTAGCATAGTACTACATATCTTGGGAAGCATTTATCAGAATTTCACCAACCTTGGTACACACATTCTACATATAAGAATGATTCAAATATTGTGTATTTCCTTAATCCTCTGCTCGTATTTTCGAAATGGTGGTATATGTTATAATTATAGCATATTATACCATATGTTAGGAAATATTTCCATAATTTCATCAAACTTGGTACTCATGTACTGCATTCAAAGCCGACTTTACTTTTGCTCTATTCCGTTCATATTGTGTTCATATTATTAAAATGGTGGCCATATTTGTATTTTTACCATAGTATTACATATCTTTGGACATATTTCTTCAGAATTTAATCAAACCTGGTACACATATACTACATACAAAAATGACTTGACTTTTGAGTATTTCGTTCACCCCATGATCATATGAAAAATGGCGGCTATTTTCATATACAATACATATCTTAGGAAATATTATTTACAATTTTACCAAACTTGGTACACGTATACTACATACAAATCTGACTTTACATTTTTGTGTTTCGTTCAACCTGTGTTCATATTGTCGAAATGGCGGCCGTTTATTTACATTTTTAGCATAGTATTCAACACCTTAGGAAATATTATTTACAATTTCACAAAACTTGGTACACATATACTACATGCAAAGTTGACTTTACTGTCATATGTATTTTGTTAATTTTGAGTTCATATTTTCAAAATCGCGGCCATTTTTATATTTTTGTCATATTATTACATATCTTAGGAAATATTTTTCAGAATTTCACCAAACTTGGTACGCATATACTAAATATAAATCTTACTTGACTTGTGTGTGTTTCCTTCATCCAATGTTGATATTATCAAAATGACCGCCTTTAATATTTCTTTAGCATAGTATAACATATCTTAGGATAAGTTTTTAGAATTTCTCCAAATTAGGAACACATATACTACATACCAATCGGACTTGATTTTTGTGTATTTCGTTCATTCAGTGTTGACGTTGTGAAAATGGCGGAAATTTTTGTATTTTTAACATAGTATTTCATATCTAAGGAAATAATTTTCAGAATTTCACCAAACTTGGTATACATACATTACACATAAAGCTGACTTTACTTTTGTGTTTTTCATTCATCATGTTTACTAAATTGCGTCCATTTTTATATTTTAAACATAGTATCCTTCACAGCACACTATGTTTCAACTATGTCTCAGAAATATAAGTTTTCTTAAGATTGTAATATTACAGAAATGTTTCATGATATAATGGATATGTTTCATTTTACTTTCAGGTACGTAGAAATGTCGTCTTTCAGTTGTATAACAGTGTTGTATAACTATTATGTAGTATAGTTATGTATGTACAAGAAACATAGCATTGTTATGTATCAGAAACATAATATTATGTACCAGATATGTAACAGTGTCATGTATTAGATACATAACAATATAATGTATCAGATACATAACAATGTAATGCATCAGATATATAACAATGTAATGTATCAGATACATAACAATGTAGTGCATCAGATATATAACAATGTAACGTATCAGATACGTAACACTGTCATGTACCGGATACACACACACACACACACACACGCACATATATATATATATATATATATATATATATATATATATATATATGTATATATATGTATATATATATTTGGAACATATCAATGTCACATATCAGAGACGTCTTGTATTAATGTTTCATATTTTAAGTATAGAGGGTAAAAACCAACAATATCACTTTTCTCCAAGCTGTAGAGAAAATATGGTTTTGTGGGCAGAGTTGCAGGGATGTAAAATCATATCTGGGTGATAGAGATGATCCTGCACACTTGCAGTTTTGCCCACAATAGCATTTCAAGTATTAGGATCCTGTTTTCAATATCCTGGATAAAAGTGACCCTGTTGGTTTACGGTACTCCATTGTGACGATACTTGTGGGTTGGTTGTCTTACCACTCAGCAGCCCATGTTACCACAGTTTCAGAGTTGGTTGTTGGTTCAAGAAAGTAAGTTAACAGATATGAAGCAGCTCAAAAGATAACATCAAATCAAGTTTGCTGTAAGATTTTCATTTACTGATTCAACCAAAACAATTTGTTACATTACGTCCACAAATATTCTCAGATTAAGCACAGCTGATGGATGAAATAATTCACAAGGACATTTCAATGTATCCAGATTGTTACATAGGTAAACTCGAACATAGCTTGCACTTATTGGTAATATTAGTAACGACGTATACAGTGAAAATGCTCTCCCTGTTATGACCAGGAGTCGTAGTCGAATAAAAATATTGTAAAATAACGTGAATCCCCTTAATAAAACGTGGACCAGGCTGATGGATACCAGTACGAGCATATACCCAAATAGTTTCCTCTGCGGCTGCCTCTCTGCATTAGCATATCGCTTCGCTGACGCAGGGCTACCAAAATTACTGATTTGAACAGGAGCGTTTCCAAAGTATGAATATTCACATCCAGATAAAAAAGAACAAAGACTCCTGCTAAATTTCCATGAAATATTATAATAACAGAATAATTAAAATTTACATCACATGGAGGTAAAAAAAAGTCCATGATAAGTCTCTCTCTGAGATCAAGTATGGTAGGCACTGATGTAAATATACTGAAAACCAACCTGTCTAGGTGTACACGTGTTATGGCTAGAGACCCGAAGAAATCGCTTTCGACAAAAAAAATGAAATAATGTGATTTCGTTAAATTTAGTAAAATGCCACGAATTTTCAACAAATTTAATTTTTTTAAAGCGAATTAGATGTTTCTGACGAAAAAAAAAAATCGATTATCGACATAACAAACATTCAATAGGTAGACTATTTTTGTTTTACATAACTTTTTGCCGAGTTAAACATTACAACGGGACTTCCCAAATCACAATAATACTTTAATAACAAAACGAAAATATAACGACGTTACACGTAAAAGTCAACGTATGCCTACAAATTTCAACCATTTGTTTTTTATTGTGCAATGGCGTGGTCCTCTCATTTTTAGGTTACGTTTTACAGTAGAGAGAAAGTACTTGTGCCGGAATTATTATAGTGCGACGGTAAACGCCGCGACTGTTTATTTGGATCGTTACATTATTTCAGTTTGTTCGTAAAGTTTTCGCTGGTACGTAAGTAACTGCATTATTTCGGTGTTCTGGTTAGAGAACACAATCATGTTTTGATGGATGGAGAAAATCTTACTCGGGTGAAAACATTCACGGTGACTGACGTGCACACAATTCAAGGATAAATATCACTATGCGCCCAATGCAGTGAGTTTTGTATAAATAACTTAGAGATAATTTTGATTTTAGGCATCTTAGTTTAATTTAATGGGTTTGGTTTTGTCGGGTCTTGGTAGCTGCAAAATAACTCCTAGGTTTAGCAAGAATGCTGTGTTCACGAAAAATTTATATGACTTAGGCTTATACTTTCAGGTTTTGGAGATTATGTAAACATTGTGGAAACACATGTGTAAAATTTTCCAAAACTTTCAGAAGCTTGACAATTTTCTTAACATAGTAGGTCAATTCCGTTTGTGATAAGTGTGAGATGTATTAAATATGAAGAGAAATGTTAGAAATATACCCCCTAGCTTCTAGCTTACTTTAAAATAGTCCTAGCTAAAAAAAATACCTAAACTTATGCCAGAACACATTATAACATAATGACACCAAATTCTTAATATCGAGACAAAAAAAATTAAGACCCATTTTGGGGAAAAGTAACACTGATTTTCGGCAAAGATATCACCTATTTTCAAAAATAATAACGCCTATTTTTTCAGGTCTCTAGTTATGAGCCCATCCAATGCTTCATATCCTCTTCTGGTTACATATAAAGGCAAATTATTGGAGAATAAATAAATTAAATAAAAATACGCAAATTGTTTATTAAAAAAATATATTGTCTTAAATTGAGGAATACTGTAATAAATTTAATTAACTTTATTCTTGAGCTGAACTTTCTTCTGTTCCTATCTGAAAAAAAAAATCAATTAAAAATTACAGCACAGTTGATGAACAAAGCAAAGAATAAAATTTTTTGAATGTTGATACTCATCATCATAGTTTTAGTACACACAGAAATTAAAGTTAAGACATCAGGCACAATAGATCGGTGTTGGTGCTGTTGTTGGCTGTATATGGTTGGTGTGCGAAGCGACGGTAGGCACAATACAGGTAGCCATGGTGAAACACAAAGATCTTCGGTTGCGGTACCATGTGGCACTTATAGTTAATGTTATAGGAGTCTGAAAAAATGTAATTTTGGACTTGAGATTCAATTTTTTGGATTGGCATAGGTAAAAATATAAATACATTAATCTGTCGTAAAACTTACTGTCTATGAAGAGTTAAATATTTTGAACTAACTACAACACCAACAACCGTAAGTGTGAGTTGAAATGCTTTCATAGTCAACAGCAACTACAACCACCAACAGGCAGTTGTGCCATTCTGCATTTGGTAAAATGTTCAACTGTCGATAACTCCAACTGTCTATTGTGCCAGAGGTAGATACATAGTTATTGCGGTGGCTACAACAGTCACTTTAATTGTTCCTTGGTATCTTTTACTATGGGCAAAGTTAAAAAGAATGTGTAATAAAAAACTTTTTTTGCTTCAAAAATGTTTCCTTGTTGACCAGTATAATTCTTGAAATTGCTTTTGGGGTTATGGGATAATTGAGTGTATGAAGAGTGTTTTATGGCCCTGTAACAAGGTCTTAAGAGCCAATGAGGGTGACATGATGTGGATATGGAGTGGCACCTGGAATGAAGATTGGGGGGAATGAGAGTATCCCTAGAAAACCTACCGACCAAAGGCATCCAGACACGATTCTCGAGAAAATCCGAGTCACCCCGATGAAAATCGTACCTAGATCGCCTTGATGACAGGCGATCCCTCTTAATCGTTCAGCCACTGCAGCTTTTGGTACAATTGATATACTCAATTTGTACTAAACACTTTCTTTGTGAATTACTGACAGCCTATGCAGAATTACCTTAATAGTCAGTAATGTGGTAATTTTTTCCTCAAAAGTGTAAAAATTTGTGCATGGAAAGAAGTGTGTAAACGTTTTCATCCCCCGTAAAATGGGATTACTTTGCCCCCCACAAGAAACTTTGCACCATGCAATTCATACAAACTGAAAATTTTAAGATACCATTCACACTTAAGTGTACTGTATGTACTAATCCATCATTGCAACAATGAACGGTTAAATCTTCATTAATTTAAGAAGCTGTAAACCTTCATTTATGTATTACAAATCAAAGTAACCACACTTTACGGTATACAGCTTTAATGTGTTGTGAACAGTAAACATTTTGTAAACCATTGTTCTAAACCCATTGGTACCGAGAAACCTAACCTGTACACACCACATTGGCTTTGTAGGAAATACATAGGATGCCTATAGTTGTTTTACGTTCATATTATCATTTACCATATATATGTTATCAAAACATTTCTTTTTTTATATTCCCTAACATGTGTTAAAAGTCTGTACTCTTCATTTGCAGTTTAAAAAGTGAAAAAATAGTAATTAACAGCTCATGAAGTGAGGTACATGCCTCTAGAAAATAATACTATCTCAAAATATCATGAAAGTAAGGAGTTAAATTACGGTTCTTCGGTGGTGAAAGTGTTATTGAGATAATTAACAGTAAAAATGTTAGTTAGCCTTCAAACCTTCCCCTTTTATGAAAGTATTAGGGGTTGCATAATATTATGTTTTTTTTTTAAAATAAAGTGGTAGGTTTCGCTTTAGCCCATGGTAAGTAAAACAAATATTTAATTGTCTTAACATGGCGTCTAAAGTTACCTTTTAGAATTTACAATAAATGCCATTAAGTAAAATTAAATTTTTTTTTCTACAATTGAAATACGTACTTGAAATTGTAAATACATTCACGCGAGATGAAAATGCCTAACCAGTAAATTTACAATTTGAGTATCGAAATCTATAAAGTTTCAAGACAAAATTAGAGGACAGTCCACACAACTAAGGAAACTATATTTTGCATTTGTAGTTGCTTACCGAATATACTCGAATATAAGGCCTCCTTTTTTAAAACGTAGGTAATGTTTTGTTCTCTAGATGTTAAAATACATATTTCATGATAATATCTTTCGATTACCGCGTGTTATCAGACATTTTATTCCAAATCAAATGCAAAAAAACGTAAGTCAATATTTAATTTTTTGAGGAACTACTGACGTCTGATTCAAAGACGAAATTGATACTTAATTTTGAAACCTTGCAGGTTAGTTTGCATTTAGTTGGGAACCTAATATTTTTCTTACTAAAATACGCAGCTTCGCCGTGATCTCAGCAACATTTACTTACATAGTCAAAGTTTCAGGCATATTGGCCTACAATAATACAATTATATATAACAATTGTACAGTTTCGCGAAACCGCTGGGCCTGTCTTACCGTCGCAATGTTTGTTTTTACGACGTCATACGGCACAGATATGCTACGCTTAGATGGGCGAAACAAACGCACAAGATGACCGCGACTGTAAAACTTCTAGCACTTTTATATTACTAGCGCTGCGGCAGATTTTAGTAGTACTAACTACACTTGATAATTCAAGCAACCATTTTGACGAAGTGTCGTAGTTTCTAGTTGAACATAGTTTATATATATATATATATATATATATATATATATATATATATATATATATATATGACGCGGAAACGTTAAACATAATATTGCAGTGCGGAAATTATTTGATAAAAGTATTTTTACCAATTTGTCAACTTAAAAATTGGGTGTGATGATTATGCGATGGTGACGATTAGGCGATAAAACACGGTAAATATAGGTAGATTATTAATTCACATGTTGGATGGTCGGTGGGTTTTCTCAAGTATATGCCATTTTAAGCGTCTTTCCTTGCACATCATTAATTCTCCATAGACTTTCAAACTCATAGCTATTCAGTGGCTTGCATTTGAGAAAGGGGTCCTTACAACAGCAGGCAACCTTTTTTCCAATTCTGACATTGAGAAAGTAGCAAGGGGGGAGAGGGGCACACCTTAGATTCGCAGAGTCTAATATTCGAGTAAATATGGTGTCTCATTAATTTTTGTTGTGTTTCCTTGATCATTTGTGTGGTCTAACTTTAAATGCTGTCTAGAAGTTTTTAAAACTGTAAATAAAATTATTCATTTCAATTTATTAGCCTTCGTACTTACACAACTGATGTGTTGGAGTTGTCAAATTATTCTTACATAATTACAATTACAAACAAATACTTGAGCAAGTAATTAATGTACAGTAATTCTTCAACATTGTAAATTACCTTTTCTGCGGCATACTTTTCAAAATGTAATTTAAAAGAAGATAATTTCTCTTTTTTAAGTACATACTGTAACTGTGGGGGAAGTTTGTTAATGAGTTTCACAGCTGCCAAATAAAGACTATTTTAAATTTGGAATGTAGTTTGGTCTTGTGTCATGTGTGTGCATATTTTGATTGGTTGCATAGTTTATGTTAGCTAGTCCAAAAATAATAGTATGATAGATATAAAGACTAGGTACTGTCAAGATTTTTAGGTTTTTGAAATGTTTTTTGCAAGAATTTGGAGCTTTTATATTGGAAATGATCCTGATGATTTTCTTCTCTAATCTGAATACCCTTTTCCAATGCTTGGACGTACCACAAAATATTACTCCATATTCCAACAAGGGGCTAACATTTGCCAAATAAAGAGCACATATAGTGTCTAGTGAGCATGTGTTTTAAATTTAATAAAATGCAAAACACATTTTACTCAGCTTGTTACAAAGTGCATTAGTGTGTGTGTTCCAGTTACAGTTATTATCTATTGTTAAACCCAGTAGTTTGGTATTATTTACAACAGGCAAAAGTTAATTGTTAATTTTTATTCTAGTTCCTACATTACTTTTTTTTTTTTTTTAGATTTTTTTTTGTTTGTTGAGAAACATATTAGAAGAGATTTACTTATGTTAAGTGTTAGTTTATTTACACTAAACCATGATTCCATTTCATGTTTTGCCATTTTTATGTTTTTTTGTAGGTCTTCGTTGTTGTTTTCAGTTACAATCAGTGAGGTATATCATCTGCAAACATGGTTACTTTTCCTGCTCTTATATTCAACGGAAGGTCATTTATATAGATTAAAAACTATACTGAGCCCAATATGAAACCTTGGGGGACTCCTACTTTAACTGCTATGCAATCAGATATGTATTCAGTGTAGTGAATTTTTTCATCTTGTTGTGTAAGGCAGACATGTTGCATTCCGTTATTGAGGTATGACCGGAACATGTTTAGTGTTACACTATCTATTCCATAGTTTTTCATCTTGTGTCATAAATGTTTGTGTTCAACACAGTCAAAAGCTTTTGACAGATCTGCAAATATCCCTGCTAGTGACTTTTTATTATCAAGTTATATTAATGCATTGCTGATAAAATTATAAAGAGCCTGTTCGGTTGATTTATTGGGTTGGAATCCAAATTGACTATGTGATAGAATGTTGTTCTGAAAATATTTAAGTAAGTTTGTGTATATAAATTTTTCTAAGATATTTGAAAATACGGGTAGGATTGAGATTGGCCTGTAGTTTCCTACTTCCGTTTCTGTTCCTTTTTTTTTTTTTTTTTTTTTTTTGGGGTTTTTTTTTTTTTTTTTTTTTTTTTTTTTTTTTTTTTTTTGTAGCGGTATTATTTTTTAATATTTTAATCTTTCAGGAAAAATACCTTGACGTAAACATTAATGAAATACAACATTAAAAGAGTTTTTTTCAGGCTATGTGCACAGTATTTTGTTACTTGTATTGGGATTTCGTCCAAACCTAAAGATTTTTTATTTTTTAGTCCTTTTATGATATCAATTATTAATTTTTCGTTTATGTTATTGCGTTTACGCAATTTAGATTTGTTGTTGGCTTGTGGCTTTGTTTCATTAAAATTGTCTGTACAGGTGATATTGTTAGTAGCTTGAAGTTTCAATCCTATTGTAGAGAAATATTCACTGATGTGATGCGCAACCATGTTTTTATTATTGGTAATTTTTCCATCTACTTTTAGGGAAATATCTTTAGTTACTACATAAGTTTTTATTTCTTTATTTATTATGTTGCACATGTCTTTTGATTTATTTTTAGATGTACACAGTATTTTATCATTACGTAATTTTTAACTGCCATCACAGTTTTATCAAAAATCTTTTTGTACTTTTTGTATTTAATTTTATCAATCAGGTTTTGGCTTCTATCTGATATTTTTTAAATATATTTTAGCCTACACTGAGATATGGTTAAGCCTTTTGTTATCCAACGGGTACAACTATTTGAAGGTATTTTAATTAGTTTTTTGGGGGAATACATTGTCAAATTTAAATATAAGTAAACTGCTAAATAAGTTCCATGAAGCATTTGGGTCCTGCTCCCTTCAGACCAATCTTCATAATACAGAATATTATTTAACGCGTCAAACCTTTCTGCATTTAAAATTCTTTTATACATGTGACAATATTGGGGTGTTTTTACTGACTTTGGGGTTATATGTTTTTTGTCAATTGAAATATGTTATGCTAGATGACCTGATATTGTTGTTTCGGTGTTGGAAGCTGTATAATTTCATGGATTTATATTAGTGACAATATTATATATGCATTTGCTTGTGAATTTGGAGTGCCATGTAGGACCATTTATAGAAGGAGTTAGGTTAAATTGATTAAAAATATCCTTCAACCTATTGCTGTGATTACTTTGGATGCTAAAATATATGTTAAAATCACGATCTTTGAAAGAACTGTGCAATGGGAGTTCATGACTAGATTCAGTTTCTTGGACATACTACATTGCAAAATTGAACGACTGTAATTTTTTTTATTTGTTTAGTTTTTCTTTGACAGTCGTTCAATTTTGCAATGGAGTACGTCCAAGAAACTGAATCTAGTCATGTTAAAATCACCACACACAGTTAGATACATTTTACGATTAAAGATACGTTTCAAGATTGACTAAATATTATTAAAGAATTTTTCATACTCGGTTGAGGACGGTGATCTATAAACTATTGCAATACTTATGTTAAGATTATTAATCTTAACGCAGCAACATCCACAATTTTTCTCAACACACAGGTTACTTACATCTATTTATGTACAAGAATACCCTTATTTACAAATATACATACACAACCTCCTCTTGCCTTTTCTCTACAGTAGTTTTCAGACAAGTTATAGTTATCAAAATCACAATAAACAGTACTCTCTTTTGATAACCAATGTTCTGTAATACATTAAACATAATCAGGAGAAGTTACTAGTTCAGGTTGAAGTACTGATTTTTTACCATACAATTTGCACAAATTTTGGTGCATTACATTAAAATATATTTTAGATAACTATTCCTTAGACCCAACATAGTTTACCTAAGAGAATCTTGGTACCTTAGACCTACTGGCTAGTTCAGTTGTTCACTTGTCTGGATTCCGAAAGCAAGTGACATTATGCAAAAGAAAAATAGCCTAGTTATTACAATTCAATGAAAATTTCAAATTTACTAATGAATACATAGTGTTAAGAAAAGGCCATATAGTAAGCACAAACCGTGAATATATCGTGGGCTAAATTGAAGACGAAAAGTTAGTGGCAAAAAGTTGTAGGACAAAAATTTTCGCGCAAGATGTAGTAACACAGCATAGAGTTAGTCCCTTGTTGCACTCAACAGATACTACCAATGACCAATCCTCTACTTAAACATTTTGTTTTTACTGACTATAATTTTAAACCACACATACCCCTGTCTATTAAAACAGCTGGAGCTTAGGTTGTATGCTCTATTTTAAGTACGAGAGGAGACTAACTCCTTGCTGTGTTGCCACATTGTGCAGACAAAATGTTGTCGTTCAACTTTATGCCACAAACATTTTTGTCTCTAATTTACCCCAGTATAAATTGGTGTAGTGTGCATATCATACGGCGCACAGTGGGCTGGATACGCTCTTTATGTGGCCAAAAATAGAAAAATCTTACATTTTTATTTTGAGCTGAAATTATTACGACATTGTCTACAGAGTGTGTTCTACATGTGACAGAATTATTTTTAATTTTGGTGGACTAAATTACTGACAGCGTTACAGAGAAGTTATTATTTTGTTAAGAGTCATGTCACCATAGAAATTACATATAAAAATAGTATATTTCATTTGATGATTTCTCTGTCTTTTTTAAGGGCAATAATTGTGTCTTTGGAATTTTTAGAATCTACGTTCAATTCTGCATCAAACTCTTTAATAAATGTTAGTTATTTGTCAATAGTGGCAGAGAAAATTTTTTTTTAAACAACACTGTTTTTCTTTGCGATTTCAACATAAAACCAGTCGTACAATTCAAGAATTACCGAGGCTCACGGAATTTATTGTCACATAATGTAGAGAAGACATATAAGAACAAAGGAATACAACGTTTGGTTGCGTCAAGTTGCGGCATTGGATTACAGAGCCGATTGACGTGGGAAACTACGGTGAGCTCGAAACCCTAGACGGCAACAAGAATTCCCATGGACGAAACAGGACACGTGTGCTATCATATATATGTCTCCTGAAAGTGTCTGCAGACTGTGAGTCATTTCCGGTGTGTCATGGACTACAGTGCTGTCGTAACATTAGCTTCCTCAGTATTTGGGAGTCAGTTGACACGTCGGCGTCGCTAGGGAAGAGTAAGTACAGGTTTTCGTGTCCACTCGCTCTTCAGCTATATTTTCGAATGTATATTATGTGAGGTAATTATTTTACTGTTAATTGTCAATAGTTATTATTATTTGTGCGTTGCATAAGTTTATTTTTGTTTTATTTATTTTGTCGACATAGAAGTTATTTGAGATAGCTGTAAAATTTAGGGGAATGTAATCGGTTATGATAGTCCAGTCAACGAAGGAAAAACAAGGGAAAAAATTCATGTAGTCCCAATTTTTTGTATAGTAGTAGAGATAAGTGTGATGAACTATTCATAACACATCTGGTTGCAGAA
>PNEQ01071574.1:0-12926 GCA_003012365.1 Medauroidea extradentata
CTCGTGTACTCAGTATTAGGCACTCGTGTACTCAGTATTAGGCACTCGTGTACTCAGTATTAGGCACTCGTGTACTCAGTACTAGGCACTCGTGTACTCAGTATTAGGCACTCGTGTACTCAGTATTAGGCACTCGTGTACTCAGTATTAGGCACTCGTGTACTCAGTATTAGGCACTCGTGTACTCAGTATTAGGCACTCGTGTACTCAGTACTAGGCACTCGTGTACTCCGTACTAGGCACTCGTGTACTCCGTACTAGGCACTCGTGTACTCAGTACTAGGCACTCGTGTACTCAGTACTAGGCACTCGTGTACTCCGTACTAAGCAGAATAGACTTTTGTGTATTAAGTTTATAAATGTTCATATTTACAAAATGGCGTCTGTGCTTATAGTTACAGTATACAATGACAGACCTAAGGTATTATTATTCCAGATTTCATCAAACTTACTACCCATAAACTACATACAGAACCAATTTCAGTTAACGTATTTCGGTTATTCTATATTTATGTTTTTAGAATGGTGGTCATTTTATATTTTTAGCGTAGTATGATATTTATAGGCCATTTTTTCTACTTTTTAGTATAATAGTATGACAACTGAAGAACTGTTTTTAAGTATTTCATTAAACTTGATATACATTAAATAGTAAGTTATCTTGACTTCACTGTATATAGTTCATCCTGTGTTCATATTTGCAAAATGGTGGCCAATTTTTTATTTCACGACTAATATGACTTATCAGAGAAACAATTTTTCTGAATTTCCTCGAACTTTGTAAACGTTTACTACTTCGTAAGTGGACTTGGTGGTTTTGTTTTTCGTTCATCCTGTGTCCATATTTTCGTAATGGTGGTAGTTTTTCTGTTTTTATCATAGTATGAAATATCTGAGAAAATACTTTTTCCAAATTTATTGATTTTGTATAAGAATATTGCTTAGTAAGTGGAGAATTCTGTGTATTTTGTTCTACCTGTATTCATATTATAAGTAAAGTAACACTTTTAACGTCATGGTGGTTGGACCATATCACTGGAGACTCAGCCAAAACATGGCCTGTGCTTCCACTACAAATAATTTCTTTTCTATTTAACACTTTAGCAGGGGTGTAATGACAAACTAGTAAACAAACAAAACTAACTAAATTAACCTAAAGTAACCACATTCTTCAGCTGCCAGAGCCATTATCAACGTGGCAAACCTGGAACGACTCTGACAAGCCACCCCTGACTATATAAAACTACCCAAGTCTCACTCAAAACCTGCAGTGAGAGGACTTAATGTCGGACAACTCTTCTGTCACAGGGCTCTACTAAAACTAAACTACCTAAGCCTCACATCTAACGTGCAGTGAGAGGACTGTTACCAGGGTTAGCACTCTTATGTGGGCTCTTAAAGGCATCCCACATGCCTACTGACTGAAGTTCGAGCAACCAACGACGTTCTTGCTCTCTCCTCATCCGCTGCACCTGCAATCTCTCCCCCTCAGTTCCGTGATTCCCAGTTTCTCTCCTCTCAGTGCGGCGATTCCCCGGTTCTCTCCACTCAGTGCGGTGAATTCTCGTTTCTCTCGCCCCAGGCTTGCCACTCTGCTGCACTTGACGACTTGTTGCAAATATTATTCAACAGTAACAGAATGGAGATTACATACTAAACAATGATAATTAATCCCTTATACCCTAAGCACAAACTTTTTTCTTCAAACTGTAACGTTGGTGTTGCAAGTAGCAACGTATTGAATCATGTAGCAAATGTAAACAAACACACACTTAACCTAAAAGCAATAAAGTTTCAGTGGAAAATAATGCAAGCAACTTGAGGCACAGGTCAAGACTAACGCTTTTGGCACTTTTAAAACAACTTCATCTCAGCAAATGAAAAGGTACGTCGCACAAAGGTTATGTGTCACTCGACCTTGGCGCACTACATAACTGTATAGGCCTACATGACAGGAGCCACATCGTGCTCAATAATGTTAGTGGCGATGCCCTAACAAATGTCAATTGCCCCCTTCGAAAGTAGCTCAATGTGGTGATGTCGATACTATAGCTGCTCCGGTGTCATGAACGGAGACACTGCACTACTGACGTCTGGAAAGGGACATGTACTGTACAACACCTGGGTTGTCTGGTTGCTTTACGTGGCCTCAAGTCATAGCGGGCTTCTACAATAGGCACTTCCCCAACATTTCCAATAGGATTGTTCTCAGATTTTGTCTCTTAGGGCTCTTCTACTGTTACCCTGAAAGTTGATGTCTCAAGCGAACAACGAAGTGGCCACAAGGGTTCCCACACGTCTGGAGAATCAGGTTGATCGTCTTAGTCATCCGGTTACCTGATCAGGGGAATGGAAGAAACATTTTGATTTGGTTCTGGGAAGGATTCAAACCCTCGGAATGGCGTAGCCCCATCAGCGCTTATGGCCTCTTCTGGAAACAGGCACTCTGGTGTCTGAATCACACCATCACCTCGAACTGGGTACACTTCCTCTTCTTCTGGAAATCCTCTGAACTCCTCTTGCTTCTTGTCAGCAGGAGTAGAAACGGCATGGTTTACTTCAGGCCTGTCCTCTTTCCTCCTCTTCTCGTGGTGCGGTTGGAGTTTGTTCAGAAAGACTCAGCCACTTGTTCTGCATTCTCGTCTGGAGCTAACAGCACAGCGTCTTGATGGTATTTGGCAGCTCGTCCTGAGGGTAGCTTCAGCAACACAGATGTAGGTCCCAACACTCGTAATACTTGCAAAGGGCCTAGCCACCTTGGTGCTCGTCCTGCCAAGAAGTTTTTCCGCGCTACCGAAAGAGGGTTCAAGCGTGCATAGACCATCTGTCCAGGTGATAGTGCCGGAGGAGGGCGCATTGACACTGGTGTGCTCTGTGCCTGATACTCTGCCTGCTTTCGTCGTGCTGAGTCATGCGTTGGTGAAGATTGCGTCCCTGCACAAGCATGGCTGGTGTCTCACCTGTCGCTGCATTTATGCGCTGCCTTAAACAGTACAAGGCCTCTCGAATGTGAGTGTCCCAGTTTGAGTGATCGGTTTCAAGACGCAAGCGTAGCTGGGCCTTAATCTCGTGATTCTGTGTCTCAGTGGGATTCGCCCTAGGGTGGTACATTGGTGTTGTATGGGGTGTAACACGCCACTTTTCACAGAAATACCGCCATCGCCGCCCTGAGAACCGAGTCCCATTGTACGTTAACAACACCCGAGGATAGCCCCAACTTGGAAAGAACTCTGCGTCCAACACGTGTGCTATCGTTCCTGCTCTGCAGTTACTCAAAGGAAATGCCTCCACCCATCTCGTAAAGCAGTCTGTCACAAGTGAGAACCTTCGTCCCCGCGAAGTCCTAGGATAAGAGCCCTTTAGATCGAGTGCCACAGTGTGAAACAGTTCAGCTGGTTGTCTAGGCACTTGTTGTTCTGTGCCATCCGATCTCCTGATTTTCCTACGTTGGCAGTGTCTACAACGTCGCACACTCTCTCGCACGAAGCGATTCAGTCCAGGCCAGTAAAACAGGTCATGAATTGCACATCATGTTTGTTCAGCACCTGGGTGCCCTGCAAGTCTGTTTACATGTAGCATTTTGAAAATGTCTGCTCTGCTGTCTTGGGGTGCGAAGGTGCATCACGCCTGTTCACTCCCAGGGCATTTCGCTTGCACACTGTCATCTAGGACACGATATCCCTCGCACGTCTGCTCACTGCAACGTCTCGCAATGTCTTGCATGTACTAATCTGTTTGATGGGCTGCGTGTACAAGGGCATCCAAGTTGTCTAGTTCTGCACCAGGCTGGAGAGTGGGTGAAGTGGTTGCACTCAGGACGCAGGCACAAGCTTCATAAACTGAGGCCTCCGAGATCTGTCCAGGTATGCCTTTGGTGGGTGGCAACAGTTCTTCTCATTCTGCATCATCTCTAGCGTCTACTGCCTCATCTGGGTTGCGTGATAACTCATCCGCCAGCTCATTTTGCTTCCCAGGAACATGCTCTACTGCATAATTTAGTGCCTGCAATAACATTGTCCACCTAGTAAGTTTTGATCGACGGCCTTGCATGGTTTCCAACCACTTGAGGCACTGGCTGTCAGTTCGTAAAACTAAATGTTTGCCTTCTAAGTGAGGACGGTACCGTCTTAAAGCCCACACCACTCCCAGACATCCCCTCTCATTCACACTATACCTTCGCTCTACTTCACCAAATTTAGCTCTGGCATATTCTACCACTTGGGGCTCCCCTTCATCACTCAGCTGCAACTATATGGCACCTATCCCTTCTTGGCTCGCATCTGTCTGCACAATTATTGGTTTGTTTCGGTCTAGTCGAGCCAGCATTCTACACTGGCTGAAATAAAGTTTAAGCTCATCGAAAGCATTTTGTGCTGCTTCGCTTCTCTGGAACCGGGTTTTGGGCGACAGCAAGTTTGTTAGCGGTCTGGCTACAATAGAGAACTCTGGAATGAAAGAACGCAACCAATTAGCCAGCCCTAGAAATCGTTGCAGCTGTTTACGTGTACATGGCGGGGCTTTGTTTGCAATGATATGGAGCTGTTTCTCAGTCGGGCGGTTTCCCTCAGCGTCCACAATGAGCCCCATGAAAACCAGTTTAGTTTTGCCAATGTGGCATTTTTCTGGATTGCAAGTAAGGCCATGCTCAAGCACTAACGAAAGTTGATGAGAATGCTCTTCCCACGTTTGGGATCAGATGATTATGTTATCTAAATAAACTGCTGCAAGTTTCCCTGCGTAGTTGTCCAGAACACACATCATAATTTTTTTAAATGTTGCTGGGGCAACTCGTAAACCAAATGGCATCGCACAAAATTGAAATCTTCTACCATCTGGAATAGTGAAGGCAGTCTTGGTTCGGTCCACAGGTCTTATTGGCACCTGCCAATAGCCTGCCTTCAAGTCGAGAGATGTGAACATTTTAGCATTCCCAAGGTTAGCTAAAGTGTCTGTAATATTCAGCAGAGGGGGTGGGGCATTGATGGTTACTTTGTTGATAGGTTTGAAATTTACACAGAAACGTAATGAACCATTCTGCTTTTCTGCCAAAACAATTAGAAAGTTGTGAGCCCGTCTCACTCAGACGTATGCCGCTCAATTTGTGCTACCACAATAAACACAAAGTGCTGCAAGCCTGTATCACACAGGCGCGCACAACATGCCCGTCAGAGCCAATTGTCCTTATCCTCCCTCACTGCATATAAACTGGTAACACACTAAAACTAGGACGGGGCATCTAACCACTAATAATTTACTTAACAAAGATTCAAAGCAGTTGCATTTATTGTGAAAATTACAAATTGACGGATACAAATACGTCGGATGAACGCAATGCGGCATTAATCATATTAAATACAATGGTCGGTAGCTGAGTCAAATGGCACAGAGTTAAACAAAAACAAAAGGGAACGGTCTCCTTGCGGCCGAAATGGCACCAAGCATGAATGAAATTAACCAGAAAGTGAATGCAAGACAGAAATCATTAAACAAACTAAAGCAAATGTAACTGAAACTTACCAAGAACTGATGGAAGTACCGTAGGTGCCATGTCTGCCACGAGAAGAGCGGACCAACCTCATAAGACGGAGCACGGGCGACGACTGCTACGAGCCAGCTCACTCCACCCGGCAGATGGCCGGGAAGAGGGGAGGAAGGGAGGGGAGGCACGAGAACAGCCGAAGACGGCCGAAGGTTCACGAAGTTCAAGTCTCCTGGCGAGCATGATGAAGGGGGAGAGGAGGTACATCACATGTCCACAGGAGCACTCACTCACGGCGCGGCTTTTAAACAAAGATATCTGGACGAAACACAGCAAGTCTATATCGCCTTGTAGAAATATATATATCTTCTGACAGAAACGTGTAGAGCTGGACGCCTTGTCCAGTTCAATTGTATGGGCTTTCACTGGGTTTGATTATACCATCGCGTAACATCTCCTGCATCTGCGTGAGGATGGTTTGTTTGCCTGTATGTCCATAACTACCAGGGGGAATAAACAAAGGGGTATGTGGATGCGTAGGAATTGCATGTTCAGTTACACTGGTGCGCTTCAACGGGTCTGCTGTGGCAAACACATTGCTCTGCTGGTCAAGTACACTCTGGATCAACTCATGGTGTACGTGAGGAACACCATGGTGCAACTGGTTGAGACTGACCTTATAGTGCGTTGCTGACAGTGAGCATTGGATACAGTAGATGGTACGTCGGCCCTGGGTGCCGACATGTACTCGCCTGCGCTGACCTCTTTGTGCTCATCCTGCGTAGGCAGCTATGGCTGTCCCAGGATAACGTCATCTCGCAGCTCGTCTACCACCAAGGCAGTTGTAGTGGAGGTCTGGTCCTGTACATCCACTCGTAGCGTTGCAACCCCACGGGTGGCACAAGCATCTCCGGTAGTGGCCAGCTGTAGTCTGCCTGGTCGTTGCTCAAAATGGGATTCCTCAACGAGTCTCGCTGCGATGCAGTTGTGGCCGGCAGCTGTGTCTATAAGGGCGTGAACAGGATAACCATTGACAACCACTGGAACTCGTAGCAAGTCATTCTCCTCCACACTCGCATGACCTAAAACAGGCCCAGTCACATCTCGTCCGATGTTTACAGGTGCTTGGAGGGAGGGTTGGGTTGTCCCGCCATCCCCTACACTCAGTTTCCCTACGGGTTTATCCGTGTTCCTCTTGGTCGGTATTGGTTCCGTATCGGACAGTCCTTGTGCTAGTGATGTATTCCCCCCGGGCATGTCTGGCATCTGGGTGGTGGTCCTTCACCGATCATGAGTCGAGGACGATCTGAGGTCAATTGTTGACAGTTAGTGTTACCTGGGCAGGAAATGGAGCGTGAACTATTCCTTGGTGGGGCAAGTGAACTACCGCCATCTTGTTAGCTGCTGTCATAGTGTCGACTCTGGCATTAGGTGTTGCCTGCATGCACATTAGTCCCACTTCCTCTAAATCCTGTTCCACAGCTCGGGCGTACTGAATGAATCCTTCCATTGTTTGCCATCTTGCATTTCGTAGGTACGGGCGCAATTCCGGTCGCATTAGTTCCACTATTTGTTCCAACATTTCCCCAGGCTCTCCAGTTGGAAACAAGTGGCAATACAAGCAAATCTTGCGCACAACAAATGCTTCAGCTGTTTCCGAGAAGTCTTGGATCTGGCAGTAGAGCTCTGCGTGAACCTTTCTCTCCACCCTTGCGTTCACGAACCTTGCTTCGAATCTGCGTGAGAACTCTTCGCAGGGCATGTCAAACTCACCCACAATAGACCACCATGTCTTAGCATCGAATTCGAGTGTGTTCCCTACACGTCCTACCCACTCCATATTCGGAATGCCGTAACATTCAAGCCGTTCCCTGCACATTTTTAAAAACTTCCTTGGCCGTCGCATGTCCTTCCTGTAAAATTGGGCAACTCTACTGGGCCTACTGGAGTCATGGGTATTCGCATGTTTATTTTGCTAGCAAGTGTCCCATGGTCATTACTTACGACACCATTTTCATAACTTACCAGCTGTTGTCATGCGTGGCACCTTTTGCAGGTGGTGCAACCATCCGTGGAAGGTTGTCAGCTCCATACTGTCCACACATTTTACATGTTTAAATGCACGACAGTTTTTACACCATCCCCCCTCACGCATTAGTCCGTCATACCCTGTCGCAGTATATTTAAAGCAGTCAGGCACGGGTGCATTTGGCTTTACTAAGAAACTGTCAACATGTTCACACTGCACCAGACATATACACGTGTCTTCCCAAGACACTTGCGTAACACCACAAATGAGTATTAGTCGCGCGTACTTTGCACAGTACATACAGTTCAAGTCGTCAATAGTTTCTGACTTACTTGTGTCGAAGTCTGTTGTGCAGCCTGCAAAATCCGCCATGACGGTGTGTTGTGGTAAGGCCAACGTCTGCCTTTCTTCTCCTCACCAAGCTATGCAATTGGCGGTCCAACAACACTCGCTCGTCTCGTGAGCCTTTTTTCATACACAGACTACAGTACATACAGTTAGAATCACACATAAATGGCTTCCGCGAGTCTGTTATTCCATTCTATAAGTTCGAATGAATCGTGTCCTATTTTCACCATTCGAAGTCTGATACCGAAATTAGCCACATGAAAGGGCGCCACTTGTTACCAGGGTTAGCGGGAGATATATAGACGGTCATGGTTTGGGGCGCCACTCCATGGATTACGAGTATGGAGACCCGGCTAGTCTCTTTCTCAGGGTGTGACGTCGCCTGCGTGGCTCTAACACTGAAATCACTCGCAGAAGTCTACACAGTTTTATTTCTTTACAGAACACTTTTATGTGGGCTCTTAAAGGCGTCCCACACACCTACCAACCGAAGATCAAGCAATAGACGACGTTCTTGCTCTCTCCTCGTCCGCTAGCTCCTGCAATCTCTCCCCCTTCAGTCCCGTGATTCCCCGGTTCTCTCCACTCAGTGTGGTGATTCCCAGTTTCTCTCGCCCCAGGCTTGCCACTTCTGCTGCACTTGACGACTCATTGCAAATATAATTCAACAGTAAAAGAATGGAGATTACATACTAAACAATGATTATAAATCCCTTATACCCTGAGCACAACCTTTTTTTCTTTAAACTATAACGTTGGTGTTGCAAGTAGCAACGTATCGAATCACGTAGCAAATGTAAACAAAACACACACTTAACCTAAAATCAATAAAGCTTCAGTGGAAAATAACACAAGCAACTTGAGGCACAGGTTGAGACTAAATTAATTACTTGACACTTTTAAAACAACTTCATCTCAGCAAATGAAAAGGTATGTCGCACAAACCGTTATGTGTCACTCGACCTTGGTGCACTACATAACTATAGGCCTACATGACTGGAACCACATCAGGCTCAATAATGCTAGGCACGACCCTGACGGATGTCAGGACTTGAGTGTCGGACATGTCTTCTGTCACAGGCCCCTACTAAAACTAAACTCAGTATAACATTATTCAGCAGACAAAGGGGGGGCATCCACCAATTGACCTGCGTCAGGCTGAATTTAAAAACCCGTTACTTATTCACTGAAATAAATCTAAACTATCAGCTACGAGCTAAAGGTCGTAGCTGAACACATAAACAGGTAAATTAAAAAGGGAAAGAGTTGGCTGGTAGAGCTTAAGAGGACGTGGTACAAAATTCAATGCTAAAAGTATTAATCTATAACTGTAGGTTTCTTGAAGCCAATTTGCGAAAATTAAACAATAGCAATCCCAGACAATAGTTTTAGTCACGGTTTTAAACAAAATTGTTTCAAGTGTTACAAATTTCTGAGGCACAATCTCAGGTGCCAGAACCTCGTGCATTTTACTATGGTGGAAGAGATCACGCATAACGAGTTCGTAATTTTGGATAAATATTTCTACGTAAAGTAGGCAAATACCATTATCTAGGATTGTCATTGAGTATTTTATCTATATTGGCTTTGAAAAAAATGTGGAAGTGAATTGATGTTTTCAGCGTTTATTTATCTACCACACACTCTTAAAACTGACAGTACTCTCTCTCGCATGTGTGTGTCACTATGAAACAAGAAGTGATAACAGTGCAATCTTTGTTTAGTTTAAATGTCTTCAAACAAGATCAGTTTCAACCTGTACTAATTTTGGCATACATTCGAAAGGTCAAAGCGAGACAAATAATTTCCTGTTAATAAATCACTGGGCTTTAACTAAATGTAAACTGAAATAAATGTTAAGTTTATTAATGACCAAGGGAAAATAGTTATAACAAATTAAATGACAAATTATTAGTTATGGGTGTTTTAATGAAAATCTGTCTTTTAGTTGAGTAATAGGTACTATAAATTTAATTAATATTTTACAATATTGTAAATATTTATGAAAATATGACAGAATTATATTTTGGTTGCAAATACTACAAATTGACTACAATTAAATTTTGTCTTGTGAATTATGAGAGTGGATTTTTATCCATTATTAACTTTGTTAAACCAACAGTTAAAACTTATTCTGTGAAACTAACCGTGACATAATAAAATACAGGATACTTAAGGTTTCGGTATGTCCTGTATGCTCAAAGTGTGACCTCCTTCTTCAAGATCGTGTACAAATAAACGTATTCCAGCTGACCCAATGTCTTGAGATATATATATATTTATTAATTTTCACAGGCTTGACGACTTTAGTACCTGAATTTTTAACATATGTAGGTGACTTGCGACACCTGGTTGTAATTAATTTGTAAAACGTCACTTGAAAACGATAAGTTTGCCATTGCAGCCAAATTATTAGAGGCCTACGCAGGGGTGCAGATTATGTCCGATCAAGGGAACGAGGTTCGGGGGAAATCAGAATACATCACGGGAAATTTTGTTGAGAAAAAAAATCAGTATCTGCACGTGCACCATAAATGAGCTGCTGCACTCTCATACAAGCCATGCTGTCACATATTGTCATTTGGTAAGCTCTGAATGGTTGTTATTAATTTTTAACATAGTCAAATTGCCCCTTAATGTGTTAAAAAGTGTGCAATGGCTTTGGTGGAAAATTTCAGGCCAAAATAATGTGTTTTGGGGAAATAGTCATTCCAAATACATTTTCTGCACCCCTGGGCCTACGTAGCTGTTAGCACAACACGACCGGACCCAGCTGATGAGCCGATGGTGCATTAGCCTACATGTGACTGCTCAAAATCACAATGCAACAGTTCAATCAATGCCAAAAATCCCATAGACAACAAAGTTCAGTGATAGTAAGAAAACTGGCCTGCTGACGTTAACAATCAACACTCAAACGCTTCTACATGTATGACGATCAAAACAAACCGGACCTTCCACGCATTGTGGTGAACAACCTCACAGTGCAACAGTCCTGCCAACCTAATGTGACGTCAACCTCCTACACTGACTCCACCTCTCCAAGTATGCCAACAAAACGGACGGGGGAAGGAAAAAGTAGGCTTATGAGATCACGTGTGTGTGTTTTTGTGTGTTTGTGTGTGCATTTGTTTTTGTTTGTGTGTGTGTTTGTGTGCTCCCCTAAAAACTTTTGAACCATGGACCAAATTTCATTAAACTTTGTACACATACAGAACTTTGTATTCTGATTTGACTTTTATATATTTCGAAAACGCCATGTGAGTATTTTCAAAATGGTGGCCATTTTAACATTTTAGGATTAACCTAGATATCTAAGGAACTGTTTTTCAGAATTTCATCATACTTGGTACACACATAAGTACATACAAAGCTGAGTTGAGTATTGTGTATTTCTTTCATCCTGTGTTCATATTTGGAAAGTGGCAGCCTTTTTTATGTTTTTAGCAAAGTATCCCATATCTTAGGAAATATTTTTCAAAATTTAATAAATCTTGTTACACACATGCTGCATACAAAGCGGGCTTTACTTTTGTGTAAAAGTTCAACCTGTCTTTATATTTTCAAAATGTTGCCCTTTTTTGTATTTTTAGCATGGTAGTGTGTATCTTAGGGTATTTTTTAAAGCATTTCTTAAGACTTGTAACACGCACACAGATAAAACCTGACTTGACTTTTGTTTTTTTTGTTCATCATTCTGTAATATTGTGAAATCTGCGCTCATTTTTTATCTACTGATATAGATACATCTCAGGAAAATTTTCCCCGGATTTATTAAACAGGTTACTCTTATATTGCTTGGCATGCTGACTTATATTTAGTATATTTCGTATGTCATACGACAAAATCAGTTTTGTCATTTCATATTCGTAGATTTCGTAATCAATTCTAACTTTTTGGTTTAATGTGCACCCACTTTGAGGAAAGTAGGCTTATCAGTTACGCTGGTAACTTCTTGTTATGAAATGTAAACAGTTGTAGATTCCAGACAGCATACTACATGGAACAAATGCAGTCTCTAAGGATCCTATATATCCTGACAGAAAATTCCGCAGTGGCCCTGACATATCTTTCAAAACAGGGAAGCTGTACTGGAAATTCTGTGAAGCAGTTTAGGAGAGTGTGAAGGTATTGGTGTGCATTGCAGGGAAGTGGGGGACGGCAGAGGTAGCGCGCAATGTTGCGGCTTGATGCTGCAAGGGCGCACCACGGCACGCAGGTTCCAATGTACGAAGGGAACTGTATTGTGCAGTTCTGAAGCAGAAGGAAATAAACAAAATAGTTTTGCTTTGTAGGAACATTTTAAAAACAAGATTGTTATTGTCTTAGTTCCCGAAGGAAAAGTGCATGTGAGACCATTTTCCTATTTGTGTGTGTGTCTGTGCCTGTGTGTATGTACATAAGTTTGTTGCAAGGACTTTTGTTTGTTTTTTCAACGGTGCTGTGAGAGGACTTCAAACCTTTCGAGGACCGTGACCAAGTCCTCAGAAGGAAATTAATGGGATATGTAATCTAGGCCACATAATATGCTCACAAGTCAAATCAGAATTTATTCTGACTGGGTCCTCGTAATGATCATGGAGTTTCATATGAGTTGTGCAGCAGAATCTACCAGGAAGCACTCTTGTCGATTTTCGATACACACAATGTGTATCAAGTTTGGCGCTGTGACGTGCACTGGCACGTAGCACTTACTTGGCCTATTATCATACAGTAATTTCAATTTTTTTTGTCGTAAAATGTTTTTTTTTCTCTGTTTATAACAAATTAAGTAGGCCAACTTAACCAGGTATAAGGGTGTATACGGCGGGATCCAACCTGTTAATTGGGGATGCGAGTAGAGAAATGTGCATTAAAATTTTCCTTTTAAGTTTAAATTTAACTTTAAAGCAAGAGAAAAGTATAGAATTTTACGTGTCAATTTTATTGGATTTATATCGTGTTTGGACTCATTTGAAAGCTAATTTAATTTCAAGCAACTTTTCTAAGTAAACTTTTCTGATTTTTTGCCTTGTTTAGGTTTTTTGAAATTTCAAGTAGCTTATTAGCTTGCTTCTCCTGGAATAGGAT
>PNEQ01071575.1:0-12925 GCA_003012365.1 Medauroidea extradentata
TTGCGATGCGCTGCACTCCGCCGCCTATTGTTGAGTGTTGGTATGCTGACGAGTGACGAGATTGCCGCCGTCCTGGGCAGAAAGCCGAGAAACACCGCCTTTGTAGTTGGACTTGCTGAACTGCTGGGCTCATCCTTCAATGATAGTCGCATCTTCTTCACTAAATCTTACGTCTTCAATTTCCATTCTCAGGCCGTGTGTAGATACGTGCCGCGCGGCGGGCACCATCTTGTAACGTTGGTGATTCCCATGCTCAGGCGAAGACGATACGAGTTCACAGATTAGAGCTTTTCTTCACTTTTATTTCTTTCATCAATATACAATATACACAGAATTCTTTATGCAGAAGAAAACAAGTCACTATAGCACCGACCTACATCTTATAACGGTAAGTAATATCCAATTTACTCCCGCGCAACCAACATTCTACAACTGAAAAACCGGGCACCGAACCTACAACCATTCTCGACGCCGCACATCTTTTACCTACCTCCCGCTTCCCTTCTTTATGGCGTGACTTCGCTTCGGCCAATCAGCTATTTCCAGCTATAGGGGTTCTTATAATGAGCCTCGACGGTCATTGGCTGCTATCCTCACCTGACAATAAACCACCCCATAAGGCCAATTGATTGACTAATAAAAAAACGGAAAAATTGAACTATGCATTAAAAAGGATAATTAAATAATAGAAATTATTTGCGCTTGTTTCTATTCTGTTCAACAATTAAAAATATTAAAATAGGCTACATTACACGATTAGTAGTAAATATAGTTTATAGTAGAAATCTATAAATTAAATATTTTTTATAATAAGAACATATTTTAAAATACAATCTTCAATGCAAAAAAATGGCAAATTTGCTTTATTTGACCTCACATTTCACAATTATTCATGTTACTTCACTCATTTTACGCGAGATTGTGATGTACACTTCACTGAGTGCTGTTCTTGTGTCGCCATTAAAAGCAAAATTTATTATTTACTCTCATACACTTTTTACATCAACTTACACAAACATTAAAACGTCTTTACATTCCTATTCTTTTCGACCTCTCTGCTCATACCAACCTTACTTTACCTAATTCCTCTCATGCAACACATCTTCCCTTCTTTAGCAACATTACTCTTGTTCTCTACAGAAGTGCACCTATACCACATACTAAAGACACCTTCCCTACTTACAACTTAATTACAAATTAAGTTTATCACTCTCGGCTTCACTTCTCTGCCACTTCTTGTCCATACTCGTGACCGTACACTTTCCACACCCTTTTTATTTATTACATCTGTCCACTCCTTCACTCTTTCTTCTGTTGTTATCCTACAGTCTTCTGGTTCTGCCAACTTCTGCTTGTCTTTCTCTGTTTCCAACTGTTGGGGACTCCCCTCACTTTTTCTGGACTGTCTCTCTCTTTCACTGCCGCTGACTTGGAACTCCCACTCGCAGTTTTATGATTGGCCATCCCCCTCACTGTTGGAATGACTCTGCCCTTCACTGCTGTTGGATTGTCTCTCCAATGTTAACCTTTTTTTATTCTCATTGACAGATCGTTGTTGATCTGATTCGGTAGCAGTTGTTTTCTGAACAACTTTAAGTTGAAAACTGTTTCTCCTTTTCATTCTTCCATCCACAGAAATGAGACATGAGCGTGGAATATCAGCTGTTGAACATACAGTACCATATCTATGTAAGTTTGTGATCCACACTGTATCTCGAGCCTGTATTGAGAGACGTTCTTGAACTTTATGGGACCTGTCGAAATTGCTCTTCTGGTGATGTTTAGCCTTTTGATGTATCGATTGAAACTCTTCCCTACTTACTGTATTTGGACACAAATTCCTCTGTAACACTGGTAGGGTATCACGGAGTGACCGCCCCATTAACAGCTCTGCTGGACTATACTTAAGGTCAGTAAGTGGTGTGTTCCTGTATGCCAACAATCCCAAGTTGGGATCAGCTGACCGCTTGATGATGTTTTTCACATTCTTTATTGCATCTTCTACTTCCCCATTACTCTGTGGATATCGAGGACTGCTAGTAACATGAGTAAAACCATACTCCTTAGCAAAGTCTTTGAAAGCTTGAGAGGCATACTGGGGCCCGTTGTCTGACCTTAATTCTCGTGGAATCCCTTGGCGTGAGAAAGCAGCTTTACATTTAGCGATTGTAGCTGCTGATGAAATATTTGGCATTTTAAATATTTCCGGGTACCTCGAGTAGTAGTCTACCAGAATGAGGTAGTGTTTCCCATTCCGCTCTGCCAAATCTGTACCAACAACTTCCCAAGGCACTTGTGGTAAGGGCGACGAAATCAAGGGTTCCGGTCGGTTTGGCTGTTCCTTGATGTAAGTTATACAGTTGGCAATATCCGATTTTATATCGTTCGTTATTCCTGGCCACCACACTGCACTCCTGGCTCTTGCTATGCATTTCTTTATTCCCAGATGTCCTAAATGTATCCGTGTTAGCATTTCCCGGCGCAATGATGCAGGTATAACTATGGTATTCCCTTTAATTAAAATTCCTCCCATCACAGATAGTTCCTCTTGAACTGCCCAGTACGCTCGACAATGTGTAGGTACTTCGGTAGGGTTTCGAGGTCATCCCTCCCGAACAAGTTTCATTAGTAATTGGCAGGTCGAGTCTGCAGGCTGAGCTTGTCGCACTTTATCTTTTCTGGCACCCGATGCGGGAAAAGTAGCAATAAATTGTGACTCAAACTGCTCAACCTCGTACACTGATAGGTCCTCCTCATTGCCGGAGGATGTAATCGGTGCTCTGGACAATGCATCTGGTGTGTAGAACCATTTTCCTGCCACATGTTGTATATTGTATGAATACCTCATCAAAATCATCCTGTATCTCTGTAATCTGGGAGGTAGTTCATCTGTGTTTTTCCTTCCTAATATCGAAACTAGTGGTTGATGATCGGTGCATAGAAGATTATGTCTCCCCATAATATACATAAAAAATCTGTCGCATGCCCATGTCAATGATAGGGCTTCTTTCTCTATTTGAGAATGTTTCTGTTCTGCTATTGAAAGCGACCTTGATGCATAGACCACTGGTCGCCAAATGTTGTTGTTTTCTGGTTGTTCGAGGGCAGCCCCAATCCCATAAGATGATGCATCTGCCCCTATCCGACATTCTTTATTTGGATCATAGTGTAGAAGTAGTGGTGCTGTGCATAATAGGGCTTTTAAGATGCTTGAAGGATGCTTCCTGTTGTGGTCCCCACACGAATATACGATCCTGTTTTAGTAAGTCGCGTATTGGTTCTGTAACTTGAGCCAGGTTCGGGACAAACATCCCAACGTAATTTACCATACCTAACAGCCGTCTCACATCTGATACAGACTGAGGGACTGGCATGTCTTGAATTGCGCTTATCTTTTCTGGGTCTACTTCTATTCCTTTGTCAGTCACTATATGACCCAGAAATTTCACTCTTCGGAGAGCAATCTGATATTTATCATTCAATGTGATGCCAGCTACCTCAATTTTTTCCAAGACCCTCTCCAGGTTTTCATGATGGGTTTGTTCATTTTCTCCGAACACCAAAACATCATCCATGTGACGTATCACACCCGGCATATTTTCAAAAATTCGAGACATTTCTAGGTGGTAAAATTCTGGGGCACTGGTGATTCCAAATAGCAGCCTATTGAAACAATACCTACCAAAGGGTGTGATAAATGTTGTTAGAAGTCTCGACTCCTTTGCTAAGGGCACCTGCCAATATCCTGAATTAGCATCTAATTTGGAAAATATGGTAGCATTTTGAAGTTGTGCTAAGGACTCTTCTAGGGAAGGCATAATTATGTATTCTGTTTGCACACAGTTGTTAAGAGCAGTTAAGTCAACACACATCCTGATTTTCACATTGACCTTAGGAACTATTACAATCCCTGAGCACCATTCTGTGGGGGATTCTACAGGTGAGATGACCCCCAACTTCAGCAGCCGATTTAGTTCTTCTTCCAATTTTGGTTTTAACGCTATGGCTACCCTTCTCGGGCAGGTTATGCCCACAGGTGTTGACTCATTTTTCAATTTTATTTTATAGAACATCTTCATCAGTCCTAATCCAGTGAACAATGTCGGATATTTCTCTCGTGGGTTAAATGGCAAATTGCATTCTACTGCTGCTACCCACCTGAGAATTCCCGATGCCTCTAGTGCCGGCCGCCCAAGAAGTGGTTCTTTTAGACCTTTAATTACATATATTTCCTGATTGATATTTCCTTCCCACGCTAAGTTAGTTTTGAATTTTCTCCAACGTATTTAGCTGTGTATTGCATGATCCTTTTAACAGCATATTCGTAAAGTACTTTTCTAAAGCTAACCCTGTCGCCTGTGTAAGGGTGGTAAAACTAGCTTCAGGTAGCACTGGGACATCTGCTCCAGTATCTATTTTGAAATTGACATCAACTCCCCCTATTCTAATTATTGCTCTCCACTCCCCTTTTTGTACTACTTCTTGTTGTTTTCTCACTGCCTCAGTTTGCCTGGCCTTCGTAACTGCACTTTCTAACGTCAAGTTAGCATCTAATTGTAACATTTCTGATAGTTTCTAGTCTAGTAAGCCTACCACAAACCTGTCACGTACAAGTTCATCTCGCAATATTCCGCCAACGAGTGTAGTGAGGTTACGAACGTATCTACTGATTCACTCAATATTTGCGACCTCTGATTGAATCTAGCACGTTCAAAAATAACATTCCTTCTTGGAATAAAATATGATTCTTATTTCTTTATAACAATATCATAAGATTTTATATCTTACTGTGAGAGGTTAAACGAGCTTATAATATCTGCTGCCTCTTGTCCTATTACATAAATCAAAGTACTACCCTGTATTTCTTTGTCTCTTTCCACTAACCCACTCACCAACCTGTATCGCTGAAATCGTTTGAACCACGTTGACCATTCCTCTGGTTTTCTAAAATCAAAGCTGTCTGGTGGCTGAACGAAACTAGTAGGTGTGTTTTTCAACATATTTCGTATACTCGTTTTTATCTATTTTATCATAACCACGGTCTCCAAGAATTCTTTTAATTAAAATTATTTAAACCACTTCTGACACCATGTGTCGCCATTAAAAGCAAACTTTATTATTTACTCTCATACACATTTTACATCAACTTACACTACATTAAAACCTCTTTACATTCCTATTCTTTTCGACCTCTCTGCTCATACCAACCTTACTTTACCTAATCCATATCATGCAACACATTCTGGGGAATATCCACCAAATTCAGTGACATTTCAGGCTCATTAAACCGTGGATACACCGACTGAACCGGATGAGAGTAAAATAGTAATTTATAACATCCGGTGTGCACCGGTGGATGACCCAGAGAATTGACAAAAATTCTGATTGCGTGTTCTTAAGTTCCTTTTTTTTATAAAATATAGGCTCCGTGAAAACTGCTTGAACATTAAAAAAATTATAATTGAGAAACTTCTTTGTGTATTAATAGACGTTTGTAGGAGTATTGGTGTGGGTGTGCACGGACTTAGGTAATGGAGAGAAGGATGGGGGGGGGGGGGGTTGCATGCCTTAAAAGTAGAGCCTATATATAAACATACGCCAAGGCAAAAACGCAAGGTAAATTTGTAGCTTGTAATATGTAAAAATAGTGGTATTTAAGGACGTTTTTTTTTCGAAACAAAGCACATAATATACCATTGTAAGAAACTGTAATAATTTTAAGATAAATTATGACTTAAAAGTGTAAACCTTTGAACATATTTAAACAAGAATTGTAGGGCAACCTTTTAAAGCTTATGTTTGCACAAGTATTTATGAAGAACTTGCATCTCTGCTCTTGAAATTCCTACAATACACACTTAAATCGTAATGAACCACAAACTCTATTACAAGAAAATGTTGGGATCTAGAAATTAGAAAGATCTATTTAACCTTACAGAAACAATTAATTAATCATCTACTTTACGAAATAAGCTTTTGTAAACACTGCAATGAGTAGAATTAATCTTTAGTATTTTTTGTTACGTTTTAACATTTAATCTTCAGAATGTATCAATATTTCAAATAAATTTTGCACAAACTGGGATATGAAAACTCACACAGTAAAATAGCATTGTAATGCAATTCGGAGTGCAGCTTCACTCCTTGAACCTGCTGTGTGCAAGCCTGTGAGAAAATGTACGCACATACGGATATGTGAGTATGTGTAGATTGTATGTTGTAATACATATGTAATTATTTAGTGAAGTAACGTGTATTGCGAGTTCAACGCAGGGTATTAGATTTGTAGATCTGTATCGACAGGGACATTGTTATTGCTGTGCAGTTGTTCTCATTGAGGAATAAAAAAAGAAACATTTTACTGTAGTTGTTTTTCCGAGTTTACATGATCCATTTGTAGTGAAATTCACCTTATAACGTAATAAAATAAAAAAGTACAAAAATAAAATAATAGCTTTTTTATAAATTTTTTAATATTTATTTTTACATTAGTGTTTGAGGTGTCATGGCAACCTGTATCATACTTTTCCGTTATTTCATCATTGTTAGGCTATGCATGAAAATGAATAATGACATAAACCAAATTTTACCAATTACAACAATGAATAATACTGGACACGGAAGCAATATTTTGGCAACAACAAATAATTCAGTCAATACATATTCCCACTAGTATCACTCTTGGTTTTCTACTTTCAAATGGAAGCAGACTGTATGCTAGACTGATTGATAACACTGTGGGCAAGGTGTGTAAAGTTTGCAAGTGCTTTATTTTTTAATTTGCATATTGTGTAATTGCCAGGTTCATCACGGAATATAAAATATGCAGTGATTTATTAAAGACTCTCAGTACATAATCTGCTTGATGAAACAGTGAAGAAGTGATGCGACTTCTTTATGTGATTTATCATCGGCACTGCAGTAGTGAAATTCGTTTTGTAAATGGCATATAGTTCATGTATACCCACTACAATAGTAATACAATTATTTTGTATCATTGATACCAAAATTATGATTTCCACTCCTATAGTGCTATGCAGATTTCAATTTTAGTTTTCCGTGAAAAATATTTTAGAACAGGGAAGAAACATTGTGTAGTAAATTAAGTGATATTGTTGAAGCACTAACGATATTGTTTTGGAAAACGTTGGTTTCTGTCATTATACATTTAGATACTGAAACAATGAACCAGAATTCATACCTAAACTGTTTGAGATATACCTTTGGTATCTGTGTTAACGATTAAGTACATTATCTCCGTAGCTGTATATCATTGATAGAACATTCCCTGACTCATATGCTTTTCTTCGATGGGAATAAAATATGTACTTTATTCACCAAAGAAACCAACTGCAGTATATAGTTTTTGCCTGTTATTTTGACAAATGATATGCCCTTATAACAATGAAATGTTTCAGGGGCCATAGTTGGCGTAGTACATTAGTTAAGAGTACTAACCTTTGGTCAACGTGATCCGAGTTTGATTCCCAGCGGGGATCGGTCCCCGGACTTTCAAAAGTGGGAATCGTGCCGGATGATGCCGCTGGTCGGCGGTTTTCTTAGGGATCTCCCATTTCTCCTGCCCCTTCATTTCTGTGCTGCTCCATACATTCTGTCACCCCTCACCAGCGCTAAAGACCTAGATACATATATTACGTGCTGGCCAAAATTTCTTAATTTTGAATGGTTTCGTAACCTTAATAAATCTGCAAGATGGTCACAATGCTATTATCTCCTAAACAAGTACATAGACAAACAATTATAGGGAGAACTAAAGACAAAAAAAGGTAACGCAATTCATTTTATATCTCTGTGTACAAATAGTTCACTGGATAACTGACGGACACATAATGTTACAGTCTACCCGCTGGACCTAGAATGTGAAATCAGTAAGTAAGCAATAAGAAAAATTTTCCACAGTGTGACTCTAAGGAAGTAAAACAGTGAAATATGTATTCCTTGAACCATGGGCCAGTTTCACTAACGAAGTTTAACTTTGCTATAAAGCGAGATAAACAAAACTCGATGAAGAGCTAAACTTGAGTTTAAGTTAGAGGTGCGTTCCACCAGCAACACAACGAGTTTAAGTTACCAGAGATTAGTTAAACTTGGCTGCACGATGGGTTGTGTGAGCTGAGTTGCCTTAATTGTGTCGGAAATATCCGAACACTTGTCGGAAATTGCCGAATGTGTTTTTGTGGATGACTTCATTTGGAAACTTTGTTACAACGTTCTTGAGGGGAAGGAGGGAGTGATTGCATCATACTATCTAGGGGGTGGGGGGAATACAGCTAGGGGGCTAGGTACCCCTGGGTAACTTTGGAGCAAAGCAAGAAAGAAAAACTAGGGGAAGATAATCCAGCAAATATAATTTACATTATTTTATCGCTGTAAATGCAAATGTTTATCTACACACAATTGTTTAATTATTTCCTCGTCTGTATATTTTTTTTTGCTAACCTGAAAGTACCAAACGTTTAACAGAACCTCATACACTGTAAAAAAATATTTTGTACTTTTACAAAGAAAATCTTTGGAAACCCAGTTGCCAAAGAAATCCTTTGTAAAACTACAATAGTTGTACTTGAAATAAAATACAAAGTATGTGTTTGTAAAATTACAAGGAATAACCTTGTAGTTGTACTTTCAATAAGGAAAAAAAATTAAATTTAAATGCTCACTGTACTTCATAAATAACACTGAACTTATCTATCAAATAACTTTTGATTAAAATACGCTTACATGCAATTATTTTGAAAAATTAAAAAAATTTGGATGTGGTAAGCTACGAACCAGTATTCCCGCTCGCAGAACCTACGCATCTTACCTCTAGACCACTGTGACTTCTATATTGTCAATGTATGTATCAAGAAAAGTGAATTGACCGATTGTTTTGACAAGCGGAAATGTATTTGGAAGTCTGTACCATCATTCTCATTAAAATAATGATTTATTTCTCTAATCCTACGAGGCAGATACGCAGGAATAAAGTCTTTATCGTCTGTATTGTCTACAAGTACCAAATTATATAGTACTCGCGCCATTTTATTATGAACTTAAGCGAGATTAGTGACGTTACCCGGCCAAAATCGAGCAGTTAAATTTAATCTCGCTTAAGACGAGAAAACCGAGTTTAACTGCTTGGTGAAACCCAAATCATGTATAATCGAGATTAAGTACCGAGTAATCTAGATTAAATCGCTTAAACTTGGTTGGTGAAACCGGACCTAAATTACCAGAGATTAGCTAAACTTGGCTGCACATGTTGTGTGAGCTGAATTGGCTTTATTTTGTCGGAAATACCCAACACTTGTTGAAGATAGCTGAATGCATGATTGTTTATTATTTATGCAGAAATTATTTCATTTGGAATATTTGGTACAAGGTTCGTGAGGAGGGGGTAGTGTATGCGTCATACTATCTATGGGGGCTAGCTACCCCTGGGTGACTTTCGAGCAAAGCTAGAAAGAAAGACTAGGGGAAGATGGCCCAGAAAATATAATTTACATTATTTTACTGTTGTAAAGGCAAATGTTTATCTACACAGAATAGTTGAATTATTTTATCGTCTGTATATTTTTGTTAACTTGAAAATACCAGACGTGAAACATAACTTCATATGTATCATAAAAGTAAATGGACCGATAGTTTTGACCAGTTGAAATGTATTCGGAAGTCTATGTCAACCTATTAGTCAAAATAATTATTTCTTTCTACAGTCCGGCGAGGTCGATACATAGGAATAAAGTCTTCATTGTTTGTATTGTCTTCAAACACGAAACTATACAGTGATCGCACCATTTTATTTTGAACGTAAGCGAGATTAGCTAAGTTACTTGGCCAAAATTGAGTAGTTAAAATTTAATCTCGCTTAAGACGAGAAAATAGAGTTTTAACTGCTTGGTGAAACCCAAGACAAGTGTAATCGAGCAAAAGCTGGTTAATCGAGATTAAATTGCTTAAACTTGGTTGATGAAATCAGTCCTAAGCTATATAACTAGAACCAGTCTGGAGTCTGGTTATCGTCGTAAACTTTCATTAACTTGCCAACTTATAAAAATACGCAAGTTTAGTTAGTTTCAGAACTGTTTGAAATTTGATAATTAAGGTTGTGAAAAGGGGTAAAATGTTTTTTCATGGGATTGTTCCACTTCAGTTATATTTTTATTCAAATGTTGAACATATTATTATAAGTTTTTTTTTATATTCAACCCTTACAGTGGTAAAAAGGTATTACATTTGTTTTTGATTTCCCATTATATCTAACCTGTTGAGATATTGAATTGGGGTTAGCTTCAAGCTTCAATTATTATGATAGTGTAAATAGCGTACATTGAAGGTTAGGTTAGTTAAGTCACTGAATTAAATAAATCAATTACTACAATATAAACTATTTTGTAAAACACATTCGAGGCAGATGTTCCGAAAACAAAGCATGGTAATTGTGACAATTTAAACGTAATTCGTAATTACAGCTTGCAATTTTATCTATATGTATTGTTGCGCAACAGGTTTATGCCTAGGGAATAAATATTGTGTTAGTTTTACATATTTTTAATAAACAATTGCAATGTTACATGAGACAGTTGTTTGTAGCTCAGATCTATGGTACAGATGTTCTGGGTTAGAATTTTGTGTAAGGAATGCAACGTGCAATTCTCACAACCAATATCTTTGAGACTGATGGAATTTGTGACGTATGAATGGAGAGGTTTGAAGGGGGTATAAGTGTATCTTGTAGAAATCTCAGAAAATTGATTCTCAAGTTCACTCTGTGGTGAAACATGGTGTATGTTAAAGGAGTATTGCAACTGACTATAAACTATAAGTACATGTATTAACTTTCTTAAGAGCCAAACAATATACTTTTAAGGGCGTTTACGTGGCAATATGCAAAATTTTATGTTTGCACGACATAGAGTTCATTCAATATACCTTACTTGTAACTAAATTTTCCACCTGCCAAACTTTTTAGGTCTTATATTCTTCCCATTGAAGTATGTCAAAGTCAAAATTTTCAAGTTACAGGGAACATTCAAACAACAAAAACCAACTGACATTCAAGCGACATAATTTACACTGAAATTAGATAGTACGGGCCACATGCTAAAAGATTTAAAACCACACGACAAAGTCCCTTTGTATTTTTTAAAAATGGCAATAAATAAAGAAAATGAACCCTACTTTTAGAAATGTTTAAAACTGCAAAGTAATTGTATCGCTGTAATTTTAAATATTTTAGCATGACCTATACTATTCAATTACAGTGTAAATTATTTCATTTGCGTAAGTCAGTTTGTTTTTGTTATTAGCATGTTCCCATAACTTGCCAATTTTAACTCTGATATGCTGCTATGGGAAGATTATGAGAACTTAAGAACTTTTCACAAGTGGAAAACGTAGTCAAAAGTAATGTCTGTAAAACTAACACTATATTCCACAAATACAAAATTATGTGTTTATGCCATGTGAACACCTTTAATTAGCTGTGACTGAAGCAGTATTTCTGAAGAATACGTTTCTTGCCTCTAACACGCTGTTAGCTGGTTGGTTCACCTGCACCTGGCAGTCTAATATCTCAACAGACATCCAGCGTTGTGTATAGTCATTGCCCAGTACTGCTTCCCTTGGAAGACATACATTCCTTGCCACTTATTACTCTACCCTCTGAAGTTTCTCTGCAGCTATATTCCACGTCATTTCATCTCACAAGATTAACCGCAAGTTTAGGGCATCAGTACCATTACCACTAAATCTTAACTTGCCAGAACTCCCACACAGGCGTTGAGCTAAGCCACGAGGAAATGCATATATAGGGTGGAATGTAAATGGTGGAAAAACTTGCAGGAGTAGGTAGGCAGTTATAAACTAAGGACAAGTACAGCAAACGTTTGTATTTGCAGTTTGTGTCTGATAGTTGTTGCGTTTTGTTTCGTCTCTTCGTTGTGTCGAATGCTACTTTGTTTTTTGATTTTTCATTTTTTTTGTCATTATTTTCATTTATCTGTTTGTTCTTTTTTTATTTGACCCTATTCTATTTTGGAATTGCATGTTGTATATGTATCTTGCTGACTAGAGCATGCTCTGCTTATTTATGGTTTTCTATTATTGGTTTAGTTTTCTTCTACAGTCACGCATTTTACAATGGAGTATGTCCAAGGAACTATATACAGTCGCTTTTACAATGAAAATATATTAGTTCATTTAATGTATGTAGCCACCCTATAAGTTAGTTCGTAACAACACTTGTGAAAGTACAACCGGATATTACAATATTATTAATGAAATAGTAGGTTTCAAGATAAATGCACGATGGAAAAAATTGTTTTATAATCTCCTGGTACAGTGTTGAATTATTAGACTTATTATATTTGAAAACGTAAAAACACACATACACATGATATTTGTGGCCTAATTATGTCTGGTATCATTCAAAGAAAAATTAAATAAATTATTACTAAAGAAATATTCCTTTGAACGGAGATATCATTCGATAATTTAACAGTTTCATTTACTGATTACAAGCTTTTACGGAAATGAAATAGGTATAATCTACTCTGTAGTATCGGTCACACGATCCAATTTACTCAGATGTTGTATGTTTGTAACAGCTTTTTTTAGCGAACTGAAACTGGAAGAATTGTACGTTGGCTGCCTATTTAAAAAAATGTGTAGAGCCAGTGATTTTTGGTGAAAATGATTCTGCAACAATTTGTTTTAGTGTCCTATGTGTATATCTGTTTCTCTGCTTCCCGGTCAGTGATTGGAAGTATTTAACTTTCGGCGTCTCTGGGTTCTCCCGCAAACCACGAACGTGTAGTGTCGCACTAACATTGTTCTGGTTGGCGCAGTCAAATGAGCCACGCCTCTGCCCTATTATATTCTGCCAATAACCACGAACCAGAGTTGTAGGTGTGCACGTAAG